>JBCEWB010098010.1:0-12230 GCA_039654565.1 Peronia peronii
TTTTTTTGCCATAGACGACTTGAAGAGTTACCGAAAATTTTTCTTTTATATTTTTCATGACCCTATCATAATCCTGTCGTTACATGATTTTTAAGGTGATTCTTCCTTTTCCATCATGAAATGTGTTATTTTTATCATTATTATTATTATTACTCTATTGCTATATTACTATTAATATTACGACTGTTGTTGTTTTTATTATTACTAAATTATTATTATTGTCATCTTCATTATTACTATTATAGTTTATTCTTAATGAAGCTCATTAGAAGTGTGTTTTTTTTTTTCACTATTAAATTCGTACAGAGTTGGGCAAGTGATGCTTTTTCCAAAGTTAATTTGCTGTTTCTTTCTGTTACAGGCATTTTTCTTCTCATTTTGTTTTGTTTTTCTACTGTTTGGCTTTGAACATTTCTAACTTCTTCGGAAATGTTTAGAATATCCTATGTGTATCTGTACCTACATTTCTTTTTTTTTTTTTTTATAAACAAACCACAGATATGGTTCAATTAATATTCTCGTTTTTATGTGAACTTTCAATACACATTCCAGATACATCTTCATTTTCTTTATCTGTCCTCAGATTCAGATTTGAAATCACATACTGATATATGTCCCAATTGTAATCAAGTTTATTTATTTTGCTGCAACATTTTATAATTTCATAATTCTTCTTAATCTATCTTGATGCTAGAGAAAATATTACAATTGTTTTCAGGTTAATTATTTCCATATAATACGCATTCAATATCCGCATGTTTCACTGAAACAAATATGTTTATATAACTAAATGTTAATTTTCTGCAATAGTATCCGTGAATGAACTTTGACGTTCGCAAGTGCAAAAGGCACTGGTCTTATAATGTTGAAAAACATTACTTCATTTTTGAAAATTATGATACTGATTTTCCTTTCTCTTAAGGTTATATCAGAAGCCATTTTATTTCCTTGAGTAGATACAATAACCTGCATTAGTTATGGTTTATATTGCTAAAACAGTATATCTTCTTTCTTCACACTGCTTTTCTTCTTCTATTTCTTCTTCTCCTTAATTTCTTTCTTCTTCTTCCCATCTTCTACTTCTTTCAGGTTTCGTTTTCCTCTTCTTTTGCTGTTACCCTATGTTCATCGTCTAAAGAATACCTTATCAAAAGGCTGGGTGTCTGTATGAAGAAAACCATATGCCCAAAATCCTTCGTTGTTTCACAGAAATGTATTTGCTTTACCACGTCCAGGGTCAACTATCTTCGGTCATGTAACAGTGCAGATTTACTAACGAAAGTCTTACTATTTTGTTTCTTGAACCTTACCCTAATCTCTTACAACTCAGGTATAGGTTTTATTTATAGTACTGTATCCCTCTTCCTTTTTCTTCCTTCCTTCTTCTCCCTTCTCAGTTTTTCTTCTTTTCTTCTTTTTCAACTTCTTGTTCATCTTCTTCTTCTCCTTCTTCTTTTCTTGAGGTTGGAACGCATCAAAAAGAATCACAGAGATACCCTTAGCAATGCACTATTTGCTCCGATCTCTATGTGCATTTCCTCCTGTTTTTATGTGCTCTTGAGTTAGTGTTGATGTTGTTATCATCCATATTATAGCATCAAATATACCAACATTAATTGTTGTTTTCTTTTCAGAATTGCAAGATACAAGTCGAGGCAGCGTCAAAGTCGCAGTGGATTATAACATTTCATCATGATTGCCAAATCTGTTCTCAAGATATTAGTTAACTCTGTACTTCTTACAGTCGTCATGGGTGGCCACTGGGGGAGACCTCAACCCCCGTCCTGGATGTACCGAGACATTTGGCTGCAATGGTATCGTGACAACTTTTTCAACAGCCTGAATCCCGCTCGCAACACTGTGCTTAGCGAGGAAGCCGAAGTTGTCCACGAATGGGTGGGTGTGGAGTATGACTGGCCGTGTGACTATGTTCGACAATTTTACACAGACCGAGGATGGTTCGTCCCGAAAGTCAATCAAATAGGAGGTATTGACGTGTACAAGGGCGATGTCTATGTCACAGTTTATCGAGTGGGTCAGTCTGTGCCCTCTGGTTTAAACAAGGTGGTGAGGAAAGACGGCCGTTCTCTGCTTCAGCCTTTCCCCAGTCTGTCCTTCAACGAAATTGGAAAGTGTTCCAACCTGCAGTTCCCGATCTCTACAGCCACAGATCCAGTGACTGGATACATGTATGTGCTGGATATAGGAGATGCTCACAATCCATTCGAATCTACAGATCCTAGCATAACTTTGCCTTGTCTTTCCAAAATCGTGGTGCTAGATCTGGATCACGATGGCAAAGTGATTCAATCCTACGATCTCCCAGATTCTGTCGTGCCTCGGGGTATCAGTGCTGTAAATGACCTAATACTAGACAAGGTCACCAGGACAGGGTCAAAGGTCAGGTATGCCTATATCTCAGATCCTGGTCAACTACAACTTATCGTCTTCGATTTCGAGACGGGCAACACTTGGGCTTTCAAACACGAATCCATGGCTGTCGTATCACAAGAGATGAATATAACCGTCAATGGCCTAGCCATTTCTAGTGATATCGGTATAAACGGCATTGCTCTCGATGCCGATTTCGAATACGTCTATTACTCCGCAGTGGGTGGTTTCGATCTGTACCAGATTCCCACGTCTGTTCTGAGAAATCCGAATGGAGACTTTGCTGGCCATGTGCGATCTGTGGGAAAGAAGTTGTCTCAATCAGATGCCTTGATCATGGGACAGAAGAGCCTTTTCTATGGTGTAGAATCCATGAATGCGGTATACAAGTGAGTTCTGAGTTAGTGATATTATTATATATTATTCGTCAGCCTGCTTTTAAAATGGTCTGTTGAGAGCTATAGCAAAGTGAAACATTCTTTCTGTAAACTGAGATTTTTAAGAAACAAGACAGCTCGCCCAAATACCAATTTATTACATTTCCCGTTCGAAGAGCAATTGATTTTTCTAAGTATTAGAGGTTAGTTGGTTAGGTATCTGGCCGATTGATTGAACATTAATTTTTGTTAATGTTGTTGTTATTGTTGGTGGTGGTGGTGGTGGTGGTGTTTTGTTTGTTTTGTTTATTGTTTCGTGCTTTTTTGTCTTATTATAATCTGTAAGTTTCGTGTAAGGTCAGAGTAAGATTCCATAATTGTTATAACGTTATTTCTCAAAGAAGAGGCAACTCCAGAGTTTATATTTCTTTTTTTTTTTTAAATTATGGTGTGTTTGTGTTTGTGTGTATGCGTGAGTGTATTGGTGCATGAGGAACAAAGATAAATCAGTGATAGGATTCATATTTTGAGAAAATCAAAGATCCCCCCTCCCCTCCTCTCTCTGTGTCTCACTCTCTTTCTCTCTCTCTCTTTTTTTCTAGATTTTGACATCAGTGAATGCAGATTCTAGACATACGTTACACACATTTTACTCCAATGCAAGACTAGCCAGCAAAAAAACTGCAGATTTTGGCGGGGAGAAAAATATAAATATAAGATGAAAATCCGACTTAGTGCATTTTAGTTTTCCACTCCTCAAACTTACACGTAAAAAGTTATTACGGTGACAAAACCGAATGCCCTGTAAAACATATCACTGAGCTCTCGATCTCCCTGCTTTCTTTCAGATGGGAACGTGCAAAGGACATTACTGACCAGGATGTCCTGGAAGGTCAAGTTCGACTGGTCACTGAGACCCAACTGGCCCAGGATGACGTCAGGTTCCAGTGGGTGGATGGCGTGAAGATTGATGAGAAGGGCTACCTGTGGTTTGTCACCAACAGAGCCCAGATCTTCATCTCTGGCCAAACTTACGATGTCTCAGGGGTGGTTGGCAGCAACTTTAGGGTTAACCGTGTCTATGTGGGAGAAAAGAGTTATCTATGGAGAGAGAAGCCTGAATGTGTTGGGCTCTTGTGTCGCTTGTACAGTTCATGATCATATTCTACAGTCTGAAAAAAAAAAAAGAAATCACAGCCTGAAATGTAGACCATATTAGGCGCATTAGAAACAGTGTCTTATCAAGACCCATAGAGGTCCTAAACACTTATACTATTTTGATAATTGTATATATTGTTATGTATTTTATTCACAGACCTTACCAACATATGAAGAAATAACAATATTACTACTACTACTACTACTACTACTACTACTACTACTACTACTACTACTACTACTACTACTACTAATACAATACATGTAATGGCAAACTTTATTTTGCGCTTATTCTCCTAAAGTACAGTAGAGTCAAATAAGGTTAAGGTTAAGTTTTTGTAGGTCTTTCAGTCTTTTCTTGCTAAGACTATCTCAGCCATTTTCTTGCAGCTACGTCGGGTCGCGGCAGAGGTTGTCAGCGTCTCTATGTCAGCATCACAAACTGTGCTGGGGAGCAACTTCAAAGGATTTCTAAAAGATCAAAAAATGGGCTCGAGGCCTTTATTGTTTAACTGTTAAATTGTTTTTGTCTGCCTTAGCCTAGATGAGACCATGAAAAAAAAAACTTGAAATTACGAAGACGAATAATTATATTTTTAATAGCACCAGTCATTACGGGGGAGCGGCGGGAGGAGAATGGCTTTCCTTACCGAAGCCGCGTACTTCATGGCTCAGGCACCCACACATTCATTTCCAACTATCGCCCGGCAAATGATGGGCCTTATAGTTTGATCCATGCCCAACCGTGACTAGGTATGATACGCACGCGCAGGCTCAGGAGAAAAGGAAAAGAAATTACGTATGGACAATACATGCAGGGTCTCAGAATATTTTTCCTCGGGTGAGTTCTGGTTGGGTCTTTCCGATAGTCCTGCCCTTTCCCACCTGCATGTATAGGTATGACAGATCTGACCTTAGGGTCACAGCCAATGATGGTACGGGTATAACGCGGGGAGGGGATTCTCTCCCCCCTCCCCTCCCCCCCCCCTCCAACGGATCCTATCGGCACAGAACTGCTGATGTTCCACTTGAGGCCCAGACTAGACACCAAGATAATGCGGTATGTCGATGCAGTAAATCGAGTTCAAGCAAAACCTCCTGGCCTGCCATTGCTCTCGCCGGGTCCTAGTTTTCAAGTTCCTCATTCATACCATAAGTGCAAATATAAGTGAGTGAAGTTATAATAATATAGAGTTATATAATATAGGTTACTTTCGAAAAAAAAATGTTGAAATCAAATCTCATTGGACCATAATAGATATAATGGACTTATTATATATATGGCTTTCCTCCCCGCCGCCAGATTATGTATATAATATATATAGTTGGTTGTTCATCGGGTCCGATGATGACGTTTGCATTCTGCAACTCATTGATGTACGCGGAGGTGGCTCTGCAGTCCCAGCCTGGAGGGGCAGAATCTTAAACAGTGGAGCACTGGAAGTCTGTTGTTATGATCACTGCATCCTAAACTCCTCCATTCATATGACATGCCCCATCCATCCAAGTTGGACCTTGATGAGCATGGACTCGATGCTGGTGGAGTTGGCACTCTCCAGGACCTTCAAGATAGTGATGTGATTCTGCCAGCTAATTCCGAGTACGGAACGGAGATCTGGCATGTGGAAGTACTCTAGCTTTTTTCACGTGTCTGCGACACAGTGTCCATGTTTCACAACAGTAGAGTAGCACAGCATTGTAGACCTTCAGTTTCGTTGAAAGCCGGATATTATGTTGGTTGAGCACTCGGGTGCGGAGTCTCCCCAGCGCCTGGTTAGCCTTGCCGATTCTAGAGGAGATTTCTTTATCCAGGGAGCAATCACAAGAAACAGTGCTTCCCAGATACGTGAAATGTTGGACATTGGCAAATGGTGTGTCGTCGATGACAATGCTGGGTGCAGGTGGATGGGTGTTTGCTGCGGGTTGGTGAAGCACCTCCGTCTTGCAGAGATTGAGAGTCAGGCCGAAGAGCTTGGAGGCCTCAGAGAAGCAATCCAGCATCATCTACAGGTCTGATTCTGTGTGGGCCACAAGGGTGCAGTCATCAGCAAAGAGGACTTCTTGGAGGAGGGTTTGTAGGCTCTTTGTCTTGACAGTGAGACGACGCAGGTCGAAGAGGGAGCCATCTAAACGATAGCGAATGTAAACCCCCTTCTCCAAGTCTCGGGTGGCATGGTTCAGCATGCAGGTGAAAAATACTTTAAATAGGGCTGGAGGTAGGACACAGCCCTGATTCACACAGTTACTGATTGCAAAAGGCTTCCGTCTCTCCCGCTGGAGAGAACCTGGCCAGTCATGCCGTCGTGGAAGAGCCTGATCATTGATATAAACTTTGGCGGGCATCCGATGCGCATTGTGTCTCATGGCAAAGATCATATCAACAGTACTTCTGCCAGGCCTGAAGCCGCACTGTGCCTCTTGATATAAATATAAATATATATATATAATGAAATAAGTCATATATATATGACTATCTATCTATCTCTATATGTATAGATATAGATATAGATATATTTATAGTGTCCTCATTGGTTCTGCTCAGTTGCCCAAGACAGATCTAAGACAAGAAATGTCGACAAAACTGTTATTAATGAAATGTTTGAGACACGAAAACTTAGTAGGCTGATCTAAAGACAGAATTAGAGCATTACAAAAAGTAAAGGTTATGAACCTGATGTACTCCTTTACACTCGTCCGTTCGACAATTAACGTGATACCTTTTTCTTATTTCTATGAGTCAACGTCAAATAAAACGAATGTATAATTAAAATTGAAATGAACTGTTCTGTATGTGTGTGTATGTGTGTGTATGTGTGTTTATATGAGTTATGCTACGCTGACAAAGTTATCAGTCACCTCATCACTTCATGCTAACAAATATCAATCCTGCCATAAGATGCTATCTGAAAAAGCCAGTGACGAGAACCTTCAAAATGAGGAAATCAGACTCCAAGGGCAGAGTAGGGCGACCCAGATAAAAATGGCTAGGTGCACTACCAGGAACACTTAGAGGAAATCTGGCGCTATCTCTGACTAGACAGACATTCTCATCTCTCCCAAAACTTATCGTATGAAAGTGAAATCAAAAACATCGAAGATGGATTTTTATCTAATGTTATCGTATCGGCTTTTGTAAGAATACGCCACAAGCTACCTGTATTTTCTATTTTAAATAGTGCAGCTTTCACCACATAATACACGAGTAGATAAACTTTATTTGCTCCCAAAAGAAAATTCTATTGACAGTTGAGAAGATGCCATTTATTACGTAACATGTATTACACTTACATACGGGTAAAAATATCGCAAATTGCAGCAGAAAAAGACAAATTCAAGAAACGTACCTACCTACCCACTTACCTACCTGCCTACCTACCTACCTGCCTACCTACCTATCTACCTACCCACCTACCTGCCTACCTACCTACCTACCTACCTACCTACCTACCTACCCACCCACCCACCTACCTACCTACATACCTATCTACCTTTCTGTCTGTCTGTCATTGTGCCTGCCAGCCATTTGGCACAATTCATAGCTTACCATGGCCGCTGATAAATCCATAATCGAGTACGGCACCTGAACTAATTTCATCTGTTAATATCGTTAACTGTCTGCCTTCTCATACGAGCTCCCCCACGGAAAAGAACAGGTCCAATGTGTCATGATACTATAAGGTCAGTTTCGGATTTTGACCCGTGTTATATAGGAGTATTTTTCTGTCTTTTGAACTGTCATGGTTATCATTATTATTTTTGTCACATGAAGTAGCCAGCGATAGTGCCATTGGTTAACTAAAACGTAATGAGGGACTGGAGACAAGGAGAGGGGATGGGGTAGGGGGTTGAAATGAGTCAGATACCACAGAGAGCTCCGTTTAGTGAAGCGGATTTTACTGATTCTGGAGTCCCAAGGATTAACTTTACATTTGACCATCTCGATCCACTTATTTCCACTTCCTTTGAAAGCAATAAAATAACGTCATACCTGAAACAGTTGACATCGACCACACTCATTTCGCCAGGTTAAGTCACATAGCGAGATAAGCATCCGTAGGGGGTTCAAAGGCGTGAAGAGAACGTCGCCACATAAAATGGCTTTGGCGCATATCATCATGGGATAATAGCGTAAGTCATTGTTGGCCATTCGGAGAAAGGGGGGAACAGAAAATCGTTTGATTTCAACATATAACATCTTAAACAAATTTTGAATTAAAAGGTGTATCCTTTTTGTATTTTGTTTATTTGTTTGTTTGTTTGTTTGTTTGTTTTTTTTTGTTGTTAGATTCAAAGTTGGGAACAATGGTTTTGAAAAATGTAATACAAGACGTATAAGAATCAAAGAATTGAGTGTGTGAGCTCAGTTGGCACCCCGCCCTCCCCTCCCCCCCGCCCTCCCCCACAAAAAAAGACTAAGGCAAATTACCTATGTGCAAAGATACGGAATTTTCCATAGCATCTAATGTATTTCTTTTATAACTTGAAGTACTTAAATCAGCATCTTGTAGGAGTCTAGGGTAAGCTGTCCCGCAGTGAAAAGTTGTGGAATCAAATGAAAGGAAATTCGTCAAACTTGTTTTTCTCCAGAAACTCCTAAAGGTTATCCCATGCGCAATCTACCATTGACTTCAAGTAGTTCTCACAATTCATGGCATATATCAGCCTTTTGTAAGTATGCATAAAGTGGAAAATTGCATATTTTCAGCATGTGATTAGTGTCATCGCAGATCCATACTGATATAAATATTATGGATGAAATGAAATGCTGGAACAGATATTGGTACAGACACTTTACCTGATATTACGGTCATATGTCGCAGGACCGAGTGAATACCTCGGATGTCTATGAGGCTCTGTGTGAGAAAACAGGTTTTCTATTGAGCACTGAGCTTACCTAAGAGATAAATTTGAAGGTTGAACATAATACAATTACAAAATATCGGTCCAGAGGAGTTGTGGCGGCATAATATGTTTCCACAATCATTTCCATTCCCTTAGCCGATATAATTAGTCTGATATTGGACTCGTTTGTGAGTCATCGCATAATACATTATTACAGTTCTCCATATCTTGGGATATATTTGTTACGTGCCGTTCTTGTTTCATTCTCTTCTTAACCTTTTACTTGTCTAGAGTCACCCTGGCACCCCCTGTGACCTTGAGCACCAGTCTTATCTAAAATTTGGGGACTGTGGGCCTGCATCTGGGTCTCTGTCACGAACTTTCTGGATGTGGAATGGGTGTTAGTCGTGACGTTTCAAGTGGTGATCAGATGGTGAACGCGGACGAGACCACACAGAAACGGAGAAATAAAAACATGACTCCTCGACATGGAAATGATGCAGAATTTATTGCAGGTGCTTGGTAACAATACAAACTTCAGGGCAGCTGTCTAACTTCGATGCACACAGCTCTCACTGCAGTCTACTTCTTGCTCTCTCCTCTCTTCCTCTCCGGCTGAGCCTTATATAGACATCAGCTAATCTCAAACTTTCTCGAAGCTTCAAGTTCTCACAGTCCCGAACCATGTCGAATATACTAGTAATCACCACTATTATCGGGACGCCCACATAGAACAGTGACGTAGTACGCGCACACATGACGTAATACACACATAAGATTTGATTAAGACCATCCCGTACATAATGCTTAGAGATTATCTCATACACACTACGATCACAACACACACTTGCATGGGCCCAGCGTATACAATGGCGACCCGTAAACATCGCTCACAGCACACACTCGCGTGTAATCAACATGTATAATCATGATTCGTTACACTCTCCGCGAACAATTTCTTTGTGCATTCGTGAATGCTGTCGATCAACCTCTTCTGTCACTTCTTATTTACTGCTCCTTGGTGAAAAGTTTCAGCAAAAGGTCACTGGATCTCGATGAAAGGTCCCTATAATCATATGTCCACGAATACCACCGGGACCGAAGTAAAAACTCGTACGAAATTAAATGGCCTAAAAAACGTAAAGTAAATGTCGAGTCTCGCCAGTACAAACCGTACCCTACTCACCTTGAACCTCCAACCTTCTTTCCTCGAAATATTCACCATCGGGAGGAAACACGTAATGTAGAACGTAATTTCTCTCCTTTCTAGTTATGAGATATTTCTCGTAAAGGTCTCAATACCCTAATAATATCATCTAAGTAATTATGACTTGAAAACTTCAATTTCTAGAACTTAAGCAGATTTCGCTTTGGAATTTCTTGTATAAAAAATATTGAATACAATTATATTTTCAGATAAGGAAGAGAAGGAAACAGTTCGTCATTTAATTACATGAAAAAAAAATTATTTGAACAGTAGAGACAGATAAATTATGAGTAAAAAAACTATTTTATTTAAGTATATTAGTATAAGGTAATGAATCACACAGTTAACCATGGCTGGAGAACTTCTTTGAAGCTCCTCAAGTGGAAGACGATGAGTGTCTTTAGGAGAGATTATTTGACAAGAAAGACAGCTCTGCTTTATGAATTGGTGCGAGCGATGGGGGACTTCTGTTGAAAGCGTTTTCCTTTTGAAAGTTCATGAATCGGCTGTAATGTTATGAAGTATGGGATAAGAGACCTTACAATGTCTAGCTTTTATGATATATGCACAGAGAATCTCGGTCATGTATTTGTTTGATTTTTCTCTCTATTTATTTAAATAGAATCCCCCGCGCACATAACGCAAACGCGTAGGTGAAAGTAAACATAACGTGTCCGTAGCGAGAAAAAGTAATATTATATTACCACAGTTGAAACGAGTTAGGCAGAGGGACTAAAACATGAAGAGAGAAAACCCAAGGCAAAAATGACAAAAATTGTACAGGGAAGTAGAAATAACAAGATGATTTCAAAATGGATGGAGAAATGTCTGTTACAAATGGACGCTTTTCAGACATTGAGTTTGAAGAAAATGAACATGAAAAATACATCCACTGACTGAGTCCACGCCGTTTTGATTATAAATCAGTGGTTCCATAACTGTAGAAGTAAAACTGGACCTAACTTTGTATAAATCAATGATGGAAAATGGAAATATAAAAATTCGGATAAAGAAATAGAAAGACAAAGATATTGATATGCACACACACACACACACACACACACATACACACACAGAGGGAGGGAGTGAGAGAATAGGAGACAATGTGGACGAAGTAGATCTAGAATGAAATACAATTCAATGACCTACCAAAAACAAAAACAAAACAAAACAAAACAAAACAAAAATGGCATGGGTGGAGAATAGCAAATGAGATACGGAAATTGATATACATCTCTGCTCAAGATCAACAGAATTTCTCGGTTAAGGATTTCCACTGTACTTATTTCAAACCAATCTGGAGGTCTCACAGAGGCAAAGATGACAATGAACATAACCATAACTCTGCACTGCAATGATGAAGACTATGCGTATATGAGATTGGGAGGTAGGGAGACACAGATACGTAGAGAGAGAGTGAGCGAGAGAGAGAGAGAGTACGATTGTATGTCTGTGTGAGTGTGTGTGTGTATGAGAGGGAGAAAAACGAATGGGAGATAATAATATGTCAGGAATGCAGATATACAAGCACAATGTCTTTGAAACAGAAAAGAAAATGTCCACAGGAAATGACATAGATGGAGAAATGACATTTGCATTCTTCGCTTAGAACACAATCCATACAACAGGTGCCCAATACCTTACGACACCATCTTATCTCTTTGGACTGGCTAATAGTAATCTGACTTGGCTTTCATCATTCTCTCAAATAAGAGGAGGGACAGAGCTTGGCTATGGTTGATGTGAAAAACAGGTGCAGATATGATAGCCTATATAGCAATCTTCATCATTATCTACATGGTCTAAGCATTCACATCGTGGGCACCACATCGTCACCCCTTCCATTGAAGTAATGAGTAAAATATAAAGTGCGAATCTTTAAAGATTAGTGTAGTCTGGACTATGCATTTAGAGAATTTAGGACTAGATCAAAGTGCTTCACAGTTGTAGAGTTATTATAGTCTAGATCTAGTTTCTGTAGAGAATGTAGGCTTATAGTTGTAGACATCTATGTTAGTTTTTTGCTTTTCTTCGTTTTTTTTCCGGAGGGAGTGTGGAGGGGCGGGGAGGGGGGGGTTGGAGGAGGAGGGCTAATTATTAGTATGAGCATACTGTGCAGCGTATCCTGTTTTAGTATTTCTGAATATATATCTATATCTATATCTATATCTATATATCTATATAATAATAATAATAAAGGGCATTTATATAGCGCCTCACCCCTGGAGGGCTCGAAGCGCTTTACAGCAGGACCA
>JBCEWB010098021.1:0-12230 GCA_039654565.1 Peronia peronii
TCTATCTATCTATCTATCTATCTATCTATCTATCTATCTATCTATCTATCTATCTATCTATCTATCTATCTATCACCAGTGTTATCACAGAGTTTAAAAACAGGGTGAACGTCCAAAGTTCCTGACATGACTGATTACTATAGAAGAAGACAAGAAACTTTTGTGGATAAAGAATCAAAATACAGGACTAACTCACTACATACTACAGAAAAGAAACAGTTTTTATAATGATTGATCTGTAGATGTGTAGATCACCCGATTGCCAATGGCGACAGCCCCCTTGGGAAACATTTGTTCTGCAGTTTAAGCTGGCCATTCCCAATTATTTATCTGACCAAAATGTAATCTTCTCTTTCAATAATCGAACGCATGGAACTTTTGGGGGCTGCAATATCGCGAGTAATTTAGAACTCCCGTGTATCATTAGGCTAATAAAACGAGTCATCCGAGAAGGCCCATGGCGAATGAATCTTTGATAATCGTCCCTGATTAAATTAGGACTGTTGGCCTCATCGAGACAGGATAGAGACGATTTGCCTGTAATGATTCGGCCATGGATATATTATGATTCTAAACCAATCCTGTGACCATTTGATAGTTTTGAGGAAACCACTGCGTTAAATAATACACTATTTCAGAAATGACATAGATAAACATGACATGAACCAGAACGCATATTCGCTTGTTTTACACCATAATACTGTACTATACACTGTAATACTGTTTATTATATTCTCTTCTGTATGAAATGTTCAATTTCATTCTGTTCATTTTCAATTTTATTTAGTTTACCTTTGTTTCATTTTTTAAATGTTAAATTTACCCAATAAATAATTAAATAAATAAACAAACAGATAATAAATGAATTAATTAATAAATACATGTATATAAATAAATAATAAATAAATAAACAAATTAATGAAATACTGTAACATTGTAGAAGTTTAAAAATTAGATTAAGAACTGCGTTATTTTGCGCAGCTTCCGAAGCCATTTGAATCCAGGTCAAATCAGTGTTAAATAAATCATAACATCTGGTTCCCCTTTCAGTCTGACATTGGGGATCTTTTGCCTGGATTGCTACTGCCTTATCGATCTTTTCTCCTGTGTCGTGTGTTAATACCAGCTCTGAGCCAGATTTTTTTTTTTTTTGCTCTTCTACATTCATGCCACTCAAATTCTGTGCAAATTATCCTTTGTAATTACAATGTTTTTAAATTTCCCCATGGGCTGATTCTGGAGGCAAACGACAATCACACAAATTAAATTACGATATATTGTTTCTATCTGGGTTTCATTAGACACTAACTTCAACAACAAAAAAAATGGCTATTATATCATGTAATCAAAATAATATCAAATGAAATTAAAATGAAATAAAAGTAATCAAATGAAATAGAGCATCATGCATAAAACAAAATGAAATGAAATAAGAAAAATGAAATGGGTAAACTGAAAACTGAAAAATCTATAATGTTCTTAAGGTAAAAAATAGACTGATGTTGTGCTTAGTCGTGTCACATATTGCATCTGTATAGATACATTATAGCACAGGTGTATCATCAGAAAAAAGAAAGCAAAATGGCAACATTATGTGGTCATTAATAAACTATCGATCACCTGGACATGTGTACATGTTGATGAAGTGTAAAAAATCCTTTCTTTCCTCTGCACTTAGATAGTAAGTTAATGACGTCATCGGAGATACAGTTAATGGTGTCATGGGTAATTCAGTCAGTGACGTCATCTGGTATCCTGGGATTAACAGACTTCCTGAGTCGGCAGATCAAAAACCGCAATCAAATTACGCATATAAGAAAAAGCACAGGGCAATGCAAATCAATACAGTACAGTGCAAATCAGAGATGCACTTCACAAATTTAAGCTGAAACCAACACTGATGGTGTGATCATATATATTGCAGTGAGTTACCGGAATAAACAGAATGATACAAAATAATGATATGAATTGACTTTCTTACCATTTTGTGGCCTAGTCTTTCAAAATGGAACTACGAATCAGAAAATGCATATCATTGTATTTTACTTTAATATCTGCAAAAACAGCCAATATCTTACAATGTATACGATAAGACCATGGATCTCATGATGAAACAGGTGTCATATCATACAGTTTGATCTTCATGAACGTAATGATTAAAAGCAAAGAAGCAAATAGAAAGATCTACGATAAACTATGACACTTTACGGATTTTACCGCTACCTGAGTAACATACAATACAAGGCACTGTTGAACTGTCAGTAGTTCTTTGACTGATCAAGAGCAATGTTAGTTTGTTAATGATTCTGTTTATCAAACTTTTGAGTTAATGATCAAATGTAAAAGTCCATGTTATACATTGCCAGTATAGAATCCATCGGTTACATTGCTCTTGAAGATTAAAAAAAAATTGTCTTTTCTTGTAACGGTAATCTATGTATTCAGTAATTTTAATTTATATATTGTAAATATTTGATCTGCCCATATTAAACTTGAGCTTCATTGTTTGTTCACAAAGCTGTAACCGCTGATTAACCCTCTAGAGCCCAGTGTTGCACATATGGTCGTCATCACAAACGTTAAAATATACAATTTACTTTGATCTGACAGCTGGTCTTCAAGCATATCTTAGACATAGATTTCAAAACCTACTATTCTTAATGTAACTGCGGTGAATAGCACTACTGTATTATTGAAACTGTTGAAAATGCAACAGATAAATCCCAATTTGACAATATTTCCAGGTATTTCATGGGTTTTAGAGGGTTAAAGCAACAAAGAAAATTTTATCAGCACGTTCATTTTTTGTTCTCTCATTAGGTCCGGATGCCGTGATGGTAGGCAGTATCACTGGAGGCGTCGCCCTTTGCTTGGGACTCATCATGGTCACTGTCTGGTACATCTATCGCAGAAAGAAAGGGTTGTCCCTTTTACCCACCACCGACACTTCAACTGGTCTGCCCACCAAGCAATGGGCAGTCAACCCCGGCGGAGTGCCCATCAGCAAGAGTTATCCCGACATCGCCTCCCATACTGCCGAGACCGGCAAGTCTGGTTTCACCAAGAAAAGCATATTCCAGATCGCCGATCGGCAGTGGACGCTGCCCACCGTTTCCCAGCGCCACCAGAACTTTCAGCGCATGTTGTCCCACAGGCTCAACCTCTCCCAGGTGGAGTTCACGGTCCAGAGCGTCAAGCAAAGGGAACAGCCCGATCTGGGCGTTATCAAGCCTGAGCTGTATAAACAAGCATCTGTAGACAGTTTGCGCTCAGAGCATGTTCCTTGCGGGAAGCTGTTCTTCAGTCTCAAGTATAGCCAAGAAGACTCTGCTCTACTGGTCAAAATCAGCAGAGCCGAAAATTTACCAGCCAAAGACTTCTCAGGTACCTCGGATCCTTACGTCAAAGTCTATCTGCTTCCTGACAGAAAGACCAAACTACAGACCAAAGTCCACAGAAAGACGCTGAACCCAGAGTTCAATGAAACGTTTACCTTTAACGTTCCTTACGAGGAACTTTCCCACAGGGCTCTGCAATTCAACATCTATGATTTTGACCGTTTTTCCAGACATGATGTCATAGGAGCGGTGAAAGTCAAGGACATTCTCGGCGAAGGCAGCCTTTCCAAGGAAACGTTCTTTGTCAGGGACATCTATGCCTCCCAACAGGTAATTAATTATGTATTATTTCTTTTGTCTTTCTTTCTTTCTTTCTTTCTACGATCGTTCTTTCATTCGATCTTTCTCTCTTTTGTTTTGTCCTTCTCTCTCTTTATTTCTTTTTTTCTTCTGTTTTCTTTCTTCCTCTTTTTTCTTTCTTTTTTTTTGTGTGTGTGTTTTGTTTTGTTTGTTATAGACTGACAGATTAGGTGTAGTTTATTTTATATGTTTCTCAAGCAGGAAATTTCCACAATATCCTATGCTAAACCCAAGCTATTGCTTGTTCTTATAATTATGTGCGGTTTTGCCCCCCAGAACAAATAAACTCACTCTTGCACGATGTTTAAGGTATCTGCGGATCTACATTTAATTTTGTGCGGTGATGCATTTTCAAGCTGCATTGTTGTACACTGTACTTCTGGAATTGAGCTAATACTCACAGATCAAAACCGTTTCTTATGTTTTTGTTTTCCTGTGTTTGCTTTGACAAACAAGACGTTGGTGACTCATCTTGGCAATGGTCCACCAACAGAAGCGAAAGTCTGTTGTAATATATTCAGTTTTGACAAAATGAAGACAAGCATACTCAAATTAATCGGAATGAAGCACTTTTCTAAGATCAGCATTTATGTACTTTGCAAAACTGGTTTTAAAAAAAACGTATCGATCCTGTGACGAAGCTTTTGAAATCAGACTGCAATACTGGCGGTTTCCAATGCGCTGCCATGCATTTTTTACTCGATTATGTCTGGCCAGTTTTTATCACGAGATAATGCATTACTATATAAATCTAAAGGGAATGCAATATATGTTTTGATTTCACCCCACAGAAAGGAACTAATCCACTGCGAAATAAGTATCTCCGCTACGGAGACATTACACATTCCAGATCATGCTATTGATCCCACTTTGTAAAGTGGAGAAAAATAGCATGCGATGAACAGCACAGTACATCTTTTTTATATTCAGAGGACGAGAAGTCACTGAAATGTTCAGTTCTGCTCTCTCAGATGTGAACAATGTTCAGTGGTCGATGAAATTTGTGTGGGTCGATTTTAAATCGTATTTCAAACACATTGTTGAAACTGATTTTTATGGAGAAGATCACATACTATTATTGCAAAAGAAGAATAGACTGAGCTAAATACTTCCGACACTTTGCTGAAAATGGAAACATAGAACGGAAGTGGGAAAGGAAACATTTCTGCTGCTCTTTGTGTGTGAGACACTGCTAATATATGCCGGATTTATCTTCAGTCTACTGGAAAAGCAGAGAAACAACAATTTTATGTCCCAATTTCTGAGTAATAATACGGAATAAAGGATCAGGGGCAGAAGCGGAATGTTTATGTCCCAATTTCTGACTATTACTCAGAGATTTTCTGTCAGGATCAATACGGTGTCATACAATGCACAGATTCCGCTTTGGACGAAAAACTTTGATATTTGTGGTCCAGAACCATACAGATATCATTCAGCGACTCTCAGAGGAAACTATTGTGGTGTCAACAAGTCTAGGCTTCCGACTGTTTCTCTTGTTTCTGTTTGTGATATAAACACCAACTACTGAGATGTGAGACTGATCATAGTGCCGTTGTCTAGTTGATTTACTGGGTAGAGTCATAAATACCAGTAATAAGAGTACTATTACACGGATCAAATTACTGTGTTGATGTCATAGCGGACCTGACAGATATAGGAGTAGTTGGACTTGCTGCAGTACTGGCAGTTTGTGTCATTTGTAAATCGTTTTATTTCGCATCACAGAAAAACAACGTTATAGCCCTTCAGGAGCATAAATGTCCAAATGAAATCTATAGCTGTGTGAACCTTTTGATATAGTACAAAAACAGAGGTTTATAATGTTCCTGTATGACCATCGTTATAGATTTACGCTTTTCCATAAACGGCCATGCTGTCCAGATTTAACACATTTTTTGTCAGATATAATATATCCAGTTTTACGTTACGACTGCCCTCACACAACAGTTTTCTCCAAAACTAGTAGGTCAGACAAGAGACATGTTTAGTGAAAGTCTGATTATAAAAAAAAAAAAAAATCGGTCTGGGATCATCTGGTACATAATGAATTTCGTTAGATATTTGACAAAGCCATACTATCTTCAGCTGAATGATATTCAATTTCTTTTTCCACTTCAGTTAACAGTTAATCAGCTTTTAATATACTTAAATTTAATATTTAATTTTCTATGCAACCCAGTTATAGAAGCTAAATAACTTCACTTTTCAGCAAATTTATGATCTCCTCCTGGATTCAGTTTTTACAGAGCCAAAAGTTAAGTGTATTGAGTTTTTTGATGTGCTTCATCTTTAGTTTGTTCACGCTTGGGAAAAAAAAGTCACTTTTGTCTTCAAAAATTTCTGGAGTGAAAGCTCAACTGATCTGATATCCCACCCGAAACGATAAGCGAACGTAAGTCTTTGGAATCGCCGAGTCATTGATGTTTCATTGAAGTTTTAGACTTGATACCGACCTAGTCGGGTGTGACTGCGCTGTCATATTTTACCTGCCTTCAGTGCCAGCCTTTGTAACGAATCATGATCGTGCATGCTGGGTACAGGCGACTGTGTGTTGTGAGCGATGTTTCAGTTGATCGTAATTGTGTGCTGGGTCCATGCAAGTGTTTTGTGTTTAGCTATGGTCGTAGTGGGCATGCGTGGGTTCGAGAGAGGTCGAGATGGGTTTAGTCAGACCTTGTGTGTATGAAGTATGTCACAGCATAGATCTAGCGAGATCTGATGAGATCGAGGACCATTAGGTTCGAGAAAGTTCGAGAGAGTGTTTGAGATGGGTTGGCGTATACATATATATATATATATATATATATATATAAAGGCTCGGCCGGAGAGCGAGAGGAGAGCAAGAAGTAGAATGCAGTGAGAACCGTGTGCATCGGAGTTAGACAGCTGCCCGAAAGTTTGTATAGTTATCAAGCACGTGTAAAAAATTCTGCATCCTTTCGACGTCGAGGATTCCTGTTCCTCTGGTGCTGTGTGCGTCTCGTCCGTATCCACCGCCTGATTACCACTTACAACGTTACAACTAACACCCATTCACATTAAAAGTTCCTGACATCCTTGCTACCCGTTTATTCTGTCTTTTGTGTCATCGGCATTAAAAATAAACATATAAGTAAATAAATAAATAAATAACCGCAAGGATTTTTGCCAATCCTTAAAACATAAACATTTATGCCCAAATTGAGACCTTGGGATTTTAATCACTTCTCCACCACTTATTTTCTATTTGCAAAAATCTATTCCATCTCTTATGTCACACTCATTTCTCTCACAGAGAACGGCACGTGTTTTTCTATGTTCTTGCTTATATGACATAATATTGTATACATAATATATGTGCCATTTATTTAGCAGTTGGGGGTCGCATAAACATAAAACCTCTGGTTGCAGGGGAAGAGTAGCCTTTAAAATTGTGAAAATTGCTTGATATTAATGAATCTGGTTGAAAAGTTTTCCTTCGTATTTAAAAAAAAAAAAGATGCCGATCATGTTTCCTTTCTCTCCGCTATGTTTACTATGATTACGTCGATTGATTACATGAAATGAAAGCCTCTCTAGCCTTTCCCTAGCTACAGATGATTAATATCAGTAATGAAAAATTGTAAAAGGACGCTGTCTGGCTATCTCTCTTGTGTGTAATGTATCTATTCGAGCTTTGTGACTATACTGATATACTTTGATGTAAGGCGCTCCCTCTGAAAACTTTTATTTCCACAAAATCAAAATTTAGTTCAGTCATCTTACATTCAAAATACAGTGAACAAAATTCATTTCAGAAGACAGAGAATGTAGCGATGTGCTGAATTAGGTTGTCCTTTTAACATTGTGGTGAGTTATATTTATTAGCTGAATAGATCAGAACATAATGAAACTGTGATGAAGAACGCTATTTGTCAAAGAAGAGAACTCTAGTATGGGGTTGAACAAAATCTATAGTAATTAATTTAACTTATGATCTGGGGCTAGAATAGAAGCTGTAGGCAATCACACAGGTGAGACGTTCGTCTAAAATGTAATTTGGTAGCCCCATAGTTATGATCCTGGTCGTGGCTGTTTCGACAGATTAATTTCGCCTAGCAAAATTTACTGGCATAAATTTCACTGGAAGGTGCTAGAGGAGAACGACGGTGTTTATGATTATATTAATAATTCTTCATGTTTAAGGACTGACAGTTTATGTCAAAAGATACATACTGCAAGTATCCTGTCCCAACACTGTAAACGTAATATGCATGGCGTTTCGAAAAGAATTCCCCTTAGAGCAGCCCCTTAGAGCTGAGATAATCTACTGTCTTGGGATTAAGAGGCTTAAGAAAAGAAAGAAACTAATAAAGGTAATAATCATAATAACAGTAATAATAATAATATAAATCATAATAATAATACAGCCCCTACAGAACTGAAACGCGTTGCCTCTTTGGGAAAAACAATGGATTTTCTTGTCTGTTTTTAAAATGTCTTGGCATCTTGGAAATGGTTCTGATAATACAATATTATTGCAAAATTTAATATGGTGTGGTATTCTAATTGTAGATGTTAAGTCTGCGACCAGAGTGAAACGCCGAAATGATGAAGTATTTTTCTGTTCTCAAGAATCTGGGGCTGCATTTCAAAATCTTACACATGATTGTAAATACGTTAATTGTGATCTGAGGATAATATAATTAAAACACTCTGTCTTAAATTTGCCATTATATTTGAAGATGACTTATTGAAATTTCTTTAAACTGGTGAATTGTCAGATTATTTGTTTGGCTCTTTGCTGAAACACTTTGCACTGTGAACGAGACATGTAACGAACAGGGTTATCGTAAGGTTAAAGTTTCTATGCACTGTCAATGATGATGGTTGCCATGGTTCCTCCTGTCCAAGAATCAGTGCGAAGAAGGTCGTTGGGATACGCCTTCTGATGACTGTGTAGGCTCGTCCGCCAGGCTACAGATTAGATACCCTTGGGTAGACCGGCTTTGGGCAGCTGTTGCCTTCCGTCGCCTGTGCTTGTCCTCTGCTCGTCCTCTTTGGCTGCTTCAGAGGCTTCAACACTTTGCTTTGTCAATGGTTGCAACATTTTGACGCCAGCAAAATTACTTCCTTTTGTCAAGCACAAGCGTTGTAAGAAGGAAAAATCACTTTTACTCTTTTTATTTAAGTATAAGTAACAGGAAAATCTGAAAACTTCAACGTATGAAGAAACTATTTTTTTTTCCACCGTGATATTTTTTTTTTCATAACTTTTTGCTTGACAGGTTTATAAAATAACAAAAGAAAAACTAATTTGTTCCCTTTCTTTGCAATGTTTTTCCTACAACTTTTGTCCTTGGCAAAGGGAAGCAACCTAGCTGGCTGAAAAAAAAGGCTCACTGACGTAGCGCCACAACTGGTTCTTGTAACGTTTCCGAGGTGCTTCTCTTTCAAGTCTATCCTGTCTTAGATCACCGTGGACCATCGCTCTGGGCATTCGGGACAGTCCAAAGAACTGTTAACTTTGGCGAGAAGGTTGTCAACGTCTCTGGCCACAGTGGTACCATTGGAAATGAAACCCCTTTTATATTGAAAAAAAAAAAAAAACCCACAACATTTTGTATCAACAGATGAATCTGGAACCTTATGACTAAACCTTCCCCATAGGGGGAACTAAGAATGAGTCGGGTCGGCCGATAGAGAGTATTAATTTTATTTGAGTTTATATTTGAAAACAAGATTACACTTTTATTGTATAAAATATAACCGCAATAACATTCATGTACAGAATTGAATGGAAGGGCAAAAATGTTGGGATCAGTGAGTGATTCCCCAGAACGCCTGGGATACCCATCTCTAAACTATTTCGCCACAAGAATGACTGTGACATTCTGATTAAAAAAAAAACTCTACAAGAACAGCTAAACATAGCAGATCTATCGTCAGTTAAAAATGATGTGGTTGGAGAGGTTGAAATCGAGAGCCTGGCAAGAAGAAAAAGGGACAACCTGCGGAGTTCATCTGCTACGTGTTTTTTGTTAAATGTTAAATGTATGTGTTTCTTTCTATATGCATGTACGTGTTTGTATAGTATGTTTTAACCTTTATGTGATTATGTGTGTTTCTGTGTGTTATCTGCATTTGTGATGTGTATTTGTTTGTGTGCACATGTCCATATATGTGCGGACTTGTTATGTGTGGGTTTGTGTGTGTTTACGAATGTTTGCGCGTGTGTATTGTGTATACAGGCGTGTCTCTTTGTTATGTGTATCTGCGTATGTGTTTTTGTTTAGTTTAGCAATGTGCTTGTTTGTGTAATTATATATCTGTGTAGTGTGTACAATATGTCTGTGTGTCGGTGGAATTTTCGGCTCCTTCGATCATTGAAGTATGGGCAATTCATGACTTCGAGTCACGCCATGAATTGATAATTGTTCTTTGTTCGTGACGTGCATTGACTCTCAGGCCAGATCGATACCCGTCCGCGGTGGACACCTAGATCTGGCAAAAAATCTCCTAGAAAATTGTATTTGCCAGTGGACGCCATTCTAGTGTATAATATTTGTCACCTCTCATCTTCCTATTCATGGTTGCCTGTCCATTAACATGAGCTCCTCGCTGCTATTAACCTCCGCGCACTGAATAGTCAATGAACCCTTGATTCAATCAGCCAGATTACTTTCTTTTGTTAAGCATATGAGGTATAAAACAACATCATGAAAAAAAGTGTATATACATATCCTCTCTTGATCTGAAACACGCTCAATAACAATCCTGAAATACGTATCACGCAATGAATTTTTTTCTTTTTTTTTTTATAAACCTCTTCATAATATTTTTCCCCCATAATTTTTGTTTTTGTTTCCTTTTATTTCTTCGTTCCTGTGCTTGTTTCTTTCTTTTTTTTTTGTTCTTGGCATGTTTTCAATGGATTACGCGTGATTTAAATATTTTTTAAATTTTTACTATGCTTATTTATATCTTATGAGTCTATCCATGAACGTGAGTAGTCTGATAAAAAATTAACAAATAAAAAAATCTCACATCTAACAAATCGCGGCGAATAAATTAAACGTCATGTTTATTCCACATAGTTTTCAACGGCTGAGGTACGTAGTGAGAAAACATCTGTGCCATGAGTTCTTTACTTCAGAGAAAAATATGTGAGAGAGAAGAAAAAGACAAATACGAACAGAAAAATGAAGAACAAAATAAAAAAAATAATTTTTAAAAAATCGAAAAAGACATCGTGAGAGTGGAGGAAAACAGAAACTAAAAAAAAAAAAAACAACAACAACCAGAATTTAAACTGTAATCTTGAGCAATATAAAGAACAAAAGGTTAATAGTAAAAGAAATTTTCTTCCTCCTGGGGAGGATATTTTGATCACAGAATATGCGATTTGTGACTGAGTAACATCGCCGGTCACATATTACATATTCAAATCCATACAGTCATGCACTTACGCACACACACACACACCAAAAACACCGCACACACACATATACACACATATCATACGCGCGCGCGCACACACACACACAGACAGACACTATCACCACCACCGTCTAACTTGGCATATTGGTATAACATGTACAGCATTAGAAAAAAAAAGAAAAGAAAAGCAACTTCAACGCAACACAGTTAGAGAGACCTCTGTTATTCCAAACACAGTCAGGATAAATATACGTTCCCTCTGGCAATCTTAACTGTGTTACAGTCGGATTAAGATTCAGTAGTAAACCAAGCATCTAAATAGCGGGTGAAATACCGAGCTTTCTTTGAATCTCTAGATTCTAATATCGAGTGAGTTTTAAGCCCAGTATTCAAAAGGTTAAAGGGGTATATGTTCAACATTCTGTGTGCTAAATGTTGAAAGCACTGATTTTTGGGATCAAGTGGTCAAAATAGACACAGTGGTCTATTATCACCAGGTTTTCTTTATCGAACAATCAAATTGCATAGTTTGATTTCGTTCCCGACATTGGATTAGACCCGGTAGATTCTCGATCCAACTTCTAGACTACAGCAGGAAGAAGTTCCACATTAGGTCAAGTGCTTCAGAAAGCCTATGATTAGGGCTAAGATTAAGGTTAGGGTTAGGGTTAAGGTATTGGCGTGAGATATAGGGTTTATTCAAGTATCGTGGAACATTTATCTACAGTAGTTAGATCAACTTCTAGTAATAGACCCTAGGTACTATTTTAAGCACCCGGTAGCAATAGTTTGATCCTATTTAATGATAAACGTTGCAAATATTCATTACTTAACAGATACATTCTTGTATGTCTTTACACTGTATTCCCCTCAGCGTCTGAGAGAAAATAAGATTATCTATACTCACAAAAAAAAATTCCGTTCACAGTTGATGAGATAGTATGTAATATATTCTAAGATGCAATCACATTTACATGTGAACAAAAATTTCACTATGAACATCAGAATAAGGCGCACTCAAGAAACGTTGCCTCAGCTTGATAAGCACCAGAACTGTTAAAATTGAACTGTTAGAATTTCCACTATCTACAGAGTTTGCAAAATGTTTTCATATTCAGTGTGAGTATTTGA
>JBCEWB010098032.1:0-28302 GCA_039654565.1 Peronia peronii
GCATTCACCGCCTGATCGCCACTTATTACATCACGACAAACACCCTTCAACATCCAGGAAGAAAGTTCGTGACAACAGAGAAGGCATCCCTGGTGCACATTTGCCGAGGAGATGCGCAACCATTCCCTGATTGTACCCCCGACCCATAGTCCGCTATTTGCACTGGTGTATAGTTCACGATAATTTTCATCTGAATTATTTTACAGATACTAATAATAATAAATAGCACAGGTATGTTAAGAAAATACACATTTTTATATTGTATCTAAGGTATAAACCTACCATTTCTTGAGCATGGGTAAATACGAGCGTGGCTAATGAAAGAAAAACCCAGATCGTTCTATTGATACGTTCAGGATTAATACTTGGTGTCGGATTGGAGATGATCAGCTGAGGAGCCAGTTTACTTGGCTGATTTTTGTTAGTATTGTTGTTAATATTATCACTGTTGTTGCAGTAGCGTAATGATAGCAGCCATAGAGGCATTGATAGTAGTAATCGCAGAAGAAATTTAGAATAATATTACAAATAGCAGTATAAGTAGTGGAAGTTCTAGAAGTTAGTGATGATAATTGAAGTAGCATCAGAACGGTGGCAATTCTGGCGGTATTACGGCGTTTCTTTTTAAATAGTTTTTTTTTATGGTTTTTTTTTTACGTCATAAACGCACACATGCTTATTTTCATTATAATTACACACACACATACACACTTATACATACACAGAGACAGCCACTGATCTGATGATCCCACTTTTTGAAACAGTTTTCATCACAAGCTCTGTCTTCAAAAGACACAATCGCTGACTAAGTAATGTTTTCTAGAGAGACAGAATACTTCTCTATGATAAAAATATGAAAGGGTGAAATTGTCATTTTTTGCCCTTTTTTATGTGTTGTTGTTGTTGTTGAAAACATAATTATATAACCAACAATTCTGGGGAAAAAATATTGCTATATGATTAAAACTTTATAGAGATACATATATCTGTAAATATATACATTCATTACATCTTGATTTGTTCAGAATGTGGCAGTTTTTATATTTCAACCAGAGAGGATAAAATATGAATAATTTTCGCAATGCGCGTGTCCCTAGCAAGAGAGAACGACCTGAAAAACAAGAAGAGGGAGAAGGAGAAAACGATTAATTTATTCCTGAATTTCTCCCAGCACCACTGTTTGTTCCCCTCTCATGAACATCCGAAAGCGAAGCGGCAGCTTGGCGCAACAGAAAGACTTCACGTCTAACTGGAAGCCCACCTCCCCCAAGGATGGGGAACGTATCCTGGGCCTGCCCGGGGAGGACGAGTTCATTGACCGCCTTTCACATTATGTAAGTCCCAGCTATGCCTGCGAGCCACGACACCGCCAGAGCTCGTGTTTTGGGCCAGTCTATAAGTGCACAACAGAAGGGGGACGGCTAAGCAAGCTTGGACAAGGTAAGTGTGAGTGTGAGTGAGCGAGTGAGTGAGGGAGGGAGGGAGGGAGTGGTGAATGAATGAGGGAGTGAGTGATTCTTCTTGTATTTCGTGATTGTATGTCTCGCACTTCCAGCCGAGATCACTAAGTTTTGAAAGAAATGAGAGATATGCGGAGTAAAAACAAATTTGTGAGATTATCATACAAGAATAAATATGATAGTGTTTTTTTTTTGTGATAGTTTGCAGTGGCAATGGTATAACATGGAGTACAACTATCAGGGACACATATCTCTTGTGATCAAATCACAAACGAATCCTTTGTCTTATTTGGGCACTTCTTTCATCCGTTCACTCGACTACTTTCCTGCCTAGTTCTATCCAAAGACTTGCTTCAAAAAGAGCACCAGGACGGGAAGACAAATGAAGCTAAATCAGAAACCGGGTGCCAGGAAGTGGAAAGAACCAACAACTCTGACTTACTTAACAGCTTCCGCGACACCCTGATAGACCTGCAGCCTTCAACAACCTCGGCCAACGCTCAATATGTTAAGCATTTCAGCTGCAGCGAGGACTTGGGCTTGACGTACTCAGAGAGCCCGGATGACTGTACAGACTTAGGTCAACGCCAGAACCATGCGTCTGTATCTACTCAACTTACCACAGGATCTAGATGGAAGGCCACTACATTTTCCAGCGGCAGCTTGGAGAAGATGGCGGAAGAGGCCGCCATACCTACCAGCTCCATTACCCGCTTGCTGGAGCCCTCCAAAAGACACCAGAGAGAAATAGCCTCCAACCCGCTACTCCTAAGCTACAGTTCTGTCCTTTTGCCGCCTGGGGACGTCGATTTCTGCACCAGCAATAACCTTCCCCACGGCCAAGACGCTGCCCTATCTGTTCCCGATATCAAGTTCTTAAATACCAGCTCCAACAATGGAAACTCATGGAAAAAACGCAAAGGCATTTCAAAGACCTCGTTTCCAAAACATTCGAAATTTCCCGATTTCATGCCCTTAAATTCCAGTTCCAACAATGAACATCCACATAATACACGCGAAGGCGGTGCTTTAAACGTCATCACATCTACATCGGCGGATGAAACCCATAAGAATGTGAGGCTCTTAAACAAAAGTTCCAATAATGAAATTGTAAAGACAGGACTAAAGCTCGATGATAGAATTTCAAGTGTGACGATGTCCTCCAATAAATCGAAACGTCCTCTTTCGGCCACCACGAGGTCTTTCGCTGAGGCACGCCGCATAAATCTCCAGAACAACACCAGCGTGCACAAACAGCCCTGGAATGAGTCTGCAGCCCACGTCCACTTCGCCACCCAGAAGGAGGACAATCGTCCGAGAATTCTGAGCGAGAGTATCTCCGGCATGTCTGATACCTACGAATCCCGCCGTGTCAGTAGTTTTTCCCGTCCTTCCACCGAAGAGGATGGACTTCTCCCTGATATGACATTACTGGACAAACTCACCACCAGCCTGAAATTAAATAACGCGGGTTCACAACCGGTATCCTTCGGGCCCAAAGGGTTGGACAGTAAAACGGACAAACCACTGATACACCTCTCAACTAAATCGAATGCCAAACCTCCTGGAGGACTTATTAACCAACCGTATCATTTTCAAACATTCACGAGCGTCAAACACTTCCTAGAACGCCACCGTCTGTTGCAGGAAGAAAGCTCTTCCAGGTGTCCGATTGGATGGACAGAGTTTTACACAAAGGACTTATTCACTTTGTCGGAAATAGACCCGTCCAGTTCCTATCTTCGCTGGAGGAAATCAATGCAAGCCGGGGAGGAAGAACCACGAAAGCCGAAGCGAATTTTGACCCAAACTTATGACTGGATTCGCAAGGGAAGGAAACCTATGCAGCCCAGTTCCTGCCTAGATGTCACCCAACCGCCTGCTCCTGTGAAACCCATTGCCCAAGTTGGTAAGTTTCCTTGGAACTCATCCTTAGCTTCAAGCACACTGTTTCTTGTGTCGGCCAGTTTACTGTCTGTAAATATTGTTCAGTACTTACATTTACAGTAAATGAAACATCGGCTACGATAACAGAAGTTTGAAAGTTCATCTCCTTGGTTTTCTTTCTTTCTATCATTCTTTTTCTTTTTCTTTCTTTCATTATCTTCTTTCTCTTTTGTTGGTGTTCCTTCTATTCTGATGACGATGTTTTTTCATCTCGGTTTTCTATAATTAATATCCAGCCACTGCCTTTCAGAAGAAAGTTGGGAATGAGGGTAAGTGACAATAAGGATTTCGGACTTGCTAATAGTTTCTTTTCTTTTCAAATATTTTGCAGCTTTTTCTAACACAACACGTTTGTGAATGACTATTGCTTATCAGCAGACATCAAACACAAGATAAACATATCTTAAATTTTACCCCCAGAATGCCATACTGTTCTGTCTTTTAAATGTCTCTCGAATCAGCCTACGTCACAGTTTCTTATCATTGGGAGGGGGGGGGATCTTTCGCTAGAAACCGTTTTTTATTGCACGAATTAATCCATTCCTGCATCACAGATTATCCATCCTTCCACTGAAAAGAAACTGGATTGCAGGGTACCCGAATTTCAAACCAACAATCAGTAATTACGGACATAAAATGGACAAAAGAGACAGTGACCACCTGATCTCAGTCTTTAACAAACAAAGTCATTCAAAAAATTGTCCCCTGAGACCCTACTAAAAACAGAGGAGGTTCGGGAGCGAGGTGGAAGGGGGAAGGGGGGGGGGGAGCAGGAGTGTGAATTAACCCGCTTGGTACATTGGTTTCCAAACTTTTTTTTTTCATGAAGCGAATCCTTATGAAGTAATTGGAATATGTGTCAGACCTTGTACAAAAGACAAAAGATCTCCACGAGTACAACATTGGTGTCCATCTCTAAAAAGTATGAATGCCCATTAAAATTGCCTGCCTGCAGACGCAACACAGTGCGCATATAGGCATGTGTATACAGCTTTCGACATCGTCGAGAAAACAGAATTGAGGTTGACGAGATCGTAAAATGATCGCTCGTAAACGGCTGGTACTGATGGTGAAGTTTGAATTTCTCATCAAACGACTGGCTTTAGTTAATGTGCAACAAACAGACACGATCTAACAATCGATAATCTCAGATTCATATTGTTATGCCATAGCTCAGTATCATCGTTTTTGTCGATGTTTTGCTTTTGATGAAGTGGGTAACATGCATGGTCTGATGGATGCTTTGTTTTACAAGTACGCGGTTGTTCTTAGAGTAGGATATGTCCAGCTACCTATCTGTCTGTCTGTAAATCTGTATGCTTGCTTAGCGACAACATGTCAGTCTATCTGTTGTAATTCAATGAGTGCTTATCTCCCTCAGCTAAAATGCCACCCTTGCCCAAGCACATAAGGTAAAGACAAATACCGGAAAGAAGACATGAGATACTTTAATATCTTTTTAATTCATGCATGCTCAACGGAAGTTCATTAGACTTATAAGCTCATAGATCTTTATTTTCACCGATGTCACGACAAATTTGCTTTGCCTTATTTGTTTGTTTGTTTGTTCGTTTGTTTGTTTTGTTTGGAGGGGGGGGGGAGCCCTCCGAAAAAAAGAGGGCAAGCTCGATTTTGTTCTTTTTTTTTTGTTAATACTCTATTTGTTTATAACCGAAGTACCGAGCAGAGGAAAGTAATTTGGCTGAATATCTTTACCTCTCTCAGGAAAACTGAAAGGATGCGATGTTGATCCAACCTGCAATAATCAGGCCAAATTGGGAGCGCTGAAGAAAATGGGGAAACGCAAATACACCAAGCCCTTGGCCGCCATGCTGAGGAGAAACAACTGTCGTCAGTGGCAACCGCTTTCCGGCACAAACTGCCAGATTGCCGCCAAGAAGTTGGCCACAGACGTGGCCGAGATGAGAAAGAAATCTGGAAGGAGATTGGTTGCTAAAGAAGCTTCAGCAATGATCTAAGCTTAAATAGATCCTCAAGTCAAGCTAGCCATATCATTTTTATCACTGGGATAGGCATTGGAAGATTTTGTGCAGCTGTATAGTCGATATTATGGCGGCTCATTAACAAAAAAAAAACAAAAAAAAACAATAATAATAAATAAATAAAACAACAATATTTTTTAAAAAAATATCCAGAGAAAGTTGAGGAAACAGAACACTATATTCAAGAATCTGTTACATGGACTTACTATCGATTCATATGGTATACATACACGTTATCTCCATTTCGCACCACAAGTACACATTGTTATTTTATCCATCCATACCTTTATCTTTTTAATTTGGAGAAACCACAAAGTATTGTTTAGTGAATGAGCTTGTGATGTTCTGTTAAGGCAGAATCATAGCACTGTTCTAAACCAACCTAAAAGAGCACATGGACTACATCCAGGTCAGTGTGTGAATTTGTGTATGGTGTTGCATACATTGATTCCAGCAGAGTAAACCAAACATAAAAAATTTTCCACGTGGCAGTCTGAACGCTCCCAACAATGGCATAAGATGGAGACAGGAAATATCTGTTTTTGCTCTTTCATCAATGTTCTTGTGATGTACATATGGCACAAAATTTTGTTTCAGTTTCAATTTTTTTATCGTATGTTTTCACCAACTCAGATGACTTCTATTCTGCTGATAAATCTATAAACTGTATACATAATAAATATTTTACATAATACTACATCTAGATCTCGGCATTTTTTTTTTCTTGTGTGTGAAGTGGAAACAAAGAGTGCTTGATTTTCATTGTGTATGTAACTTTTTAATCCTAGGAAAGCAGGATTACCTCAGCGCTAAGTGCCTGTCCAGTTTACACAAACTTCTCTCTGGCTCTGAAATTAGGCCAATACATGTATCAGCATATAACAAAACAACAACTGGCAACAAAAACAACCAATATTTTCCAACAATGGGTATTGTGTTTCATGCAGCCTATTACTTCCCTTTGCTTGACACAAGTCATGTTGAGCATGCTAGGTAAAGTGAAATGGGAAAAATCATTTCTACTCACATTAGCTCGAAATAGATAGCCCCAAAAATTCTGAAAAATTCATGAAATCAGGAATTTTTTTTTGTTCTTATCATTATAATTTATCAATTTTTTTTTTGATCAGCCTTTCAAATGACAAGACGAAAAGTGATTTTTTTTTTCTTATTTACACTGCTTGTTCAACACCCTTGTGTCTGGCTAAGGGAACTAATAGGACTGGTCAAAAACAGTCCCCATTTTCTTAAAAGTTAAATGATAAATCCAGCAACAAAGAAAAGACTGTAATGTATTTATATTTTATTCAATTGTATGAGTACAAAGAGTAATGGAATGTCACAACACAGACAATATATGAATGACCTTTATGGAATGACAAACAAAGATTACATACAAGTAACAATGTAGGTGGTGCTGTGAATACCAGTTGAATCTAACACTAGATAGCCCATTAATGTGACCACTCCCACGCAGATTTATACATTTGCATGTATTACAGAAAATGTGTAAAAATACATATAGTGTAATGGACAAGTGATTGTGTAGAGGGTTTGACAGAGTTACTGCCAACCCTTTGTAGCAATGACACACCAATAATGACCTACATGATCAGTTCAAATGACAAATCTTATCGAAGCAGCTTGCCATCCTAATTCTAATGCTTTACGAAAAATATCTTATTACTTCTTATATTTATGCCATCTGTGTATTCAAAACATTTTGACTGAAGGCAGGAGATAGATATGTATTATAGTGTAACCCTGGCTCTAATGGGATATTTTTAAAATATGATAATATATGGATCCAACACTATAGTGATGTATCTAATGGGAGATCATTGTGACCAGCCCTGTTTTTTTTCCCTTTGCTAGACACCTGTGGTGTAACAAACAGAGTAAAGAAGGAAAAAAACCACTTCATGTCTTTTCATTCCAAAGATTGATCACAAATTTGATCAAATTATAAAAATAAGAAGGCATTTTCCTTACAACATGGATTTTTTGGATTTTTTAATGTTTCAAACAAAGGGCACAAAAGTGACATTCATTGTTCTTACATTGCTTGTTCAGTACCTCTTGTGTTTGGCAAAGGAAAGTAATAGGGCTAGTCAAAATGACCTCCCATTTTCTACGTTTTTCCTATGGAACCTATAGGGCACTATAGTGATGCATCCAATTCCCTATATTTTCCCTAGAAGTCACCAGCAATAGGTACACAGTGTGGTGCCTATGAATCAAGTTTCTTAGACTGAACGTGTCCTGCAAATGCATGTACATGTACTGCTGTTTGTATGATTCTCCAGGACAAGAAGGATACCATATGGCGGAACTTCACATCACCAAATGTCAAAAGACAGAAATAAATTATTAATGAGTGTATACTAACTTCCCTTAATCCCAAAGATTTCACTTTATATTTGATAACTGGAAGAAATTATACAAAGGGTGGGTGAAATTTTAACTGCTTTCTAAATGATTGTCAGGTGTATATAATACATGTAGTATAAACACAAAATAAGTACAGTACTGGGTCTTAGAGTATTAGTCTAAATTAGTTTCAAGTATAAACAGTGAAAAAAAGACATAATGCAGTTATCATATGTCATTTAATATGTAAGCATTTTACTATTTGACTTTAATGACATGAAGGTGTGTTCAAAATTTAGCAATAAAGACCAGACATTCAAATTATTTTCTTGAAACAAGATAAATGTATTGACATTTTAGATCTACATAGGCCTACTGATACCTTATCAATAATGCTTGGCGGAAATCTGGATCTTAATTTGGATAACCAGTTCCAAAGTTCAACTTAAATAATTAAATTTTCCAATTCATCCAGTTCATTTACCTGATTTGCTTATCAGGTTCCTATCCACTTATCAGGTACATTTACCTGACCCACTTATCGTTTCACTTCCTCTATACCCGCTTCTGCTGTGTGGCGGGTGGTTGGTTGTGATCACTGGCCTTCGCTTGTTCTACCAATGTATGGAGTGTTGAGTGTGAAGGGGGAGGGGGGGGGGAGGAGAAAGCGCTACGTTTAGGCGTTGGTGTGAAAGATCAAAGGCATCAATGCAGACAGGGGAGAGCCATAAGCACTGTAACAGTCATACATTGTCACTCCTCGTGGCAGGATTTCAGAGGGGGGAACTGGGACCACAGATTGGCACTCATTGGTAGACTCGAATTGTTATTATCGAGTGCTCGATAAATAAAGTTGAAAACCAAGGAATAGATCTAGAGCTGTCGTTCGCTGCCAAGTCTTCAACTGGTTCAAGTACCGAATTGGTTTTGCTCATTAACTACAACAGACTACACTGCAAACTAAGTTTGAAACATGATTAATTATACTTTGTCATGTGTTGGTATTTGAAGATGTTGACATGATTGTATTCCTTAGCATGCAAACTATGAAAATAAATTATAAAGCAACAAAAACATGCAGAAAAATTAGAGAAGCCATTGAATAAGTGAGTATGGAAGAGTTTTTTGCTTGAAAACATGTACTAAGATGGTGCAAGGGTCAGACTATCCTCGTATAGGTCGGCATGTTTAATAGTGTTTAATACTGTGTAGTATATGCTCATGTTGTAAAATTGGCCACAAAATTAAACAAACCAAAACAATGAAACAACAGTTCATTATGCTGCACTAAGCAATAGTGTATTGACGTGTGGCAGTGCTAACGGCCTGGGTTTGTGATGAGCAGAGGAGGGGGAGGGGGGGGGGGGGTTAAGTGTGTGTGCTGTGCACAAATGGGGCAAACACTACAGATTCACAAAACTGCGACTGAGCCGGTGAAAAGGTGGACGAGACCAGTCATGTGTTATACTTATAAGGTAGCCAAACGGCTCGCTGTGCTAGGGAAGATCCTATTTATCAAATTCAACATTTCATTTAATATTTCGTGACATGATTACAATATCAATTTTACTAAAATAAAATTGACAGATGAACAAAAAATGTTTTGGCTCGTCAGTTTTTAAATTTTTCATTTAAACCATTGCAAACAATTTGTATAATAATTTCTTGCTCACAATGAAATTGCACTTGATTTAGTTAAGATCATATACTTCACACTTTACTGATTAAAAAAAAAAAATGAATATGTGATAAGCAATGAAAAACTATTGCAGTAGTGTGCGAGACTTACTTTCGATGTTTGATACTTCGAGGCAGAAAAGGACAGTAAGTCATAATAATTTATTATAATATTATAATGAACAAATGAAATCATTGTCCATAATCAGCAGTTTTGATAATTATCACGAAATTAAAGTTCTTGATATAAGTATTAACTTTCAGCAAGACTATTATGCATATAAGCTGTATATTTCAGCAGAATAATTCAATGTGGAATTAAAAATATATGTAATAGAACAGAAATATAATATCACAGTTATTGGGGAGAAAACAATTCTAGTAAATCATATCTGTTATGTTTGAGATATTGTATTTGAAGCAGATATCCTTGATCAGATCAGCAGTTGTTTAGAGTTGCATAATATTGCATAGCAATCTTGCCTTTACACTGGCTATAACATTATCATGATACATTTCACTCATCTTTCCCTGTGAGCATGTAATATTTTCTAATATCTTTTCATCGATTTGTTTTTTCTCAAATCCAGCTCCACACTTTCAAATGCACAATTTGTTTCACTATCATTATCTTTAAGTACCAATCTCAATGGCAAAATCAGCCACCGGTAATATAGGTATTTCTTAAGCAGTGTCAAACTATTATTCAGTGTGACAAAGAGTTAATTATGTCTTGAGTATATGAAATCATTTCAGACAAAACACACACAGTATTGTCACTGTCATAGCACAAATGCCAAAGTTATTTTGACATGATTTTGAGTTAAATGTACCTCATGCAAATGGACCATAAATTACTGGTATAAAAGTTCTAAAGCTCATCTTTGAAAGAAAATAAACAAAAGTTAGATTTTTTTTCACGTCACTTGAATCCCACCTTTAATTCGGGTGAAAATATGCCTGTAGAGTTTTCTCATAATCCCTTAAAATATCTTGGCAATTGTGCTATAAACCTAATAATATGAACTGTCCTCTCTCTAGTAAAGTACTTTCTGATAATGACTTTCAATGCCTGTCCCATCCTGAAATTGAACTGGTAATAATCTGCATGCAAAGTTACAGCAGAAATTCTTTGATTAAATCAACTGAAACAACCAATCTTTGACTCACATTATATAATCAATAAGTTTGATCTGATTTTACATTTGCAGGAAGAAAATTTCTCCTCAATATCTGCTACAAAGGTATCTATTAGAAGGTGTTATGGACGATTATTCCCACTGAAACATGTATAAACGAACCATCTTTTGGAAATGTCTGACTGCCAGTATAGTGTTCATAGATATTTTGATAAACTGTTGGAATTGAAACTAACAAAAAGAAATTTAAAATTACAATTAATATTTAATTCTAAATCAACATATTTAAATGATTTTCCTTGAAGGTTGTGATCAATCTTGTTTACATAAACACATGTGTGGTATTGAAATCAGTTTGCAACTGAAAGATCTGATCCCTGATAATATAAATCTGACGGAGGAGAAGTTGTTATTCCTTCTACTTCATGCATCCATAGATAGAACTGTGAAAACCATGACTGCCCATAGCTGGTGCTGACATGACACAGACTGGCAGTGTCACTGCTATGTCAGTGATGTCATCTCCACTCACGGGCCTTTCTCTCTGTCTGTTTCACTGTGCTGAGTTTCTCCCCTTGCAAGTGGATCAGATCTGCCATTTCTGAAATATGAAGAAACTTTATCACTAACACAACAGAAAACTATGCTGTTGAAAAAGTACTTTAATTGTTTACATGTATTACAGGTATATATAAGTACTCTGAATACAGATAAATAAATGCATGTTCATTAGTTAACTTGGATGCATAAAATACACATATGCATGGAAACACACATAATATGCTTATATACAGATAGATAACCTCATAAAGAAGTAGTTTTAGTGTACCTTTGTTCTCTTTAATGAGGTTTCCTCCCATCTCAGTCAAACTTGTAATTTTGTCCTCTAGCCTGCGGCACAGTTCTTGTGTATCTGGCACTAGGCTGATGGCCTGGCTGCTCCCTGTAGTCAGATACATTGTGAGCACTAAGGTCATTCATTTTTCATACAGCTACTTTACAAAGATAGTAAACTTTACAAAGATAGTAAACTCATTTTGAACTTTCTGCCTATACATTGGTAATCAGTATTACTCAGTTAATTTAAAAATAAATGACAAAAGTTGTCCATATTTTATTATTGTGAACCATCTCACTGTCACATTTTATCATCCATATTTAAGTCAATCCCAGACCAAATATTAATCTACAATTCAAACAATAAAATAAACTATTTTGTTACTATCCTAACAGATGACTCCAATGAAAAAAGAGTAGATGAATACCTGATTCTGAGTCGAGTGCCTTGTTTCAAGATCCAGAAATATATAGATTACATTTAGAATTACTACCTGTAAGCAAGCAGTGACTGATGTAATCTTTCGTGCATTTACAGTTTAATGAATGGGAGCTCATAGTATGAACCCGTTAAATTTTTGGGGATAAAACAATATCATCCAATATCAAACAACTTTCCAGCTAAAACTGCTCCGAAGTAGCAGTGAGTACAAACAGGATAATTTCAGCATCTTCCGTACTTGCTATGGGTTTCTGTGGACTGCTGCCCACAGAGTGACTGAGCCTGGAGATGTCCGAGACACTTCCTCTAGACAGGAAACTGGCTCCATGAGTCATGTCAAGGTCACTGGAAAGGCTTCGCTGGTGTCTGGATAGAGAGTGTGAGCGAGGTCGCCACTCTGGAATGTAACACAATAAGGATATGGTAAATTTGTTGATGTGCTTTCCAAATAATATTTAAATAATCCAGAACTAATTTTCTACAATAAAGATATAGTCCTACACATTACCAAGCACCTAAAATGAGATCCTCCATATTACTGGCGACCAGCAGCCTAGAGAAGGTAATGTGGTGGAGAAATCTATTTTACTATAGACTTTCCTGCTAGTAAGTGCACATCTGTTGAAAATGATAGCACTACTTTATGCTATAGGGCAATGTATATAGTATTACAGCTTGCAAAACTTTCAATGTAATTTTCATAATATCTTCACTATCCATGCAAACATAATAATTACACAGATAAATGATAACAATAAATGACACTTTGCAGATGTTGCTTACACTTATTTCAAGAGACCATGCATCTTATTTCTGCATCTAAAGCATGTATGTCTGATGACAATTAACGTCAGAGAGTTCAGTCATAGAAATTAACTCTACCATTAGGATTGTAGCTCTATTCTACATAATGACGCAAAGTCTTATCTGACAGCTCAAACCTCACTCACCTTTGTATGAAGAGAAATCAGTCAAGTCCCCAATACCTGTCAGTGACTTGCTGGCCCAGGACTTATCAGCCTCAGTGCCAACCTGGAAATCTTTGTCAGATACCTTCCCGCCAACTCTAGAAAAGCAGAAGATAGATTTTTTTTTTACTTGATTATTCAGCATGAAATAGTCAATTGTCCTCTTTGTTTGAGATTCATAGGATACACAAAACTTGGAAGCTACTGACAACCGTTCAGAGTTTTCAATATGGATATCCTGACAAACAAATATAATAAAACTTAAAGACCTTTGTCCTTCTAATCTGGTGATGCTTAAAGCTTCATCTGATGATGACCTGACAACCAGAACACTTTGCAAACTATCTAACAACATGGAGCTTGCTCTGGATACAATATTATCATTCAATAAAAACCAAACTGATGGTCTACCAATGATTCTGAAATGTCACTCGTTTTTTAATCTAACAAAATTTTCCATGACACAGACTGAACATAAATTAGTGATGAATTGTAAACATCATCATAATCCTTCTGTTGACAAGAAAGTGAAGTGTTGAAACACCATTTTCAAAGTAACTCACCTCAAGTCTTGCATATGCAGCGGTGACGACCGCAACATCTCCTTGTCTGTTTTCAACTTTCTCAGCCATGGTTCTCGATTTCTGTCCATTGGGGTCAAGTTGACCAGAGTGTCTGCATCTTCCTTGTGGCCAGAGATCAGATGCCGCATTTCTGCCAGGAGGGACTTCAGTTCTTTCCCAACTTCACTGTAGTTTCTGTGCTTATGCTGCAAGAAAGAAAAAAGAGGAGGTAATATTGTCATCTGACACTGATAATCTATAAAGAGAGCTTTCAATATGCCAAAGTACTTCCTTTTAACAGAAAAAATGTTGCACAACAATGTCGTCGGGATCCGTTCATCTCGAGAGACGATGGTGTAGCGCTAACGTTGAGGATAGCATCTTCTTGAGTGGTTGCGAAGCCACATCCCTGAGTGGCAGTCTTGCGAACAGTTGTTGCAAACGAAGGAGGTTGACACTGCCACAGAGGCTGCCCTTGCTTTTCTCCTTGCCCTCTTGTCAGCGAGCTGGTCGTTTCTGATGGTTTCTGCCGTCTTCACTCCCTCACTGACAGGGCTCTCCAGAAGTGGCAGTTGTCGGCAGAGCATTCCCAGGTATTGGAGTCAGTGTCGGCTGCCTTCTTGTCCCACTTGCAGACGTCCTTGAACAGGAGTTGTGGTCTTCCTGTGGGCGGGAACCCTCACGCAGCTCCCTATACAGCATGCCCTTTGGGATGCGCCTGTCATCCATGCGGCGTATGTGGCCTAGCCACTTGAGGCGTTTCCCGCTAAGGAGTGCAAACAGACTTTGGATGCTGGCATGCTGGAGATCTCTGTATTTGTCAACTTGTCTTGCCACTTGATGTGAAGGAGGCATCTGAGGTAGCATAGGTGGAAACTGTTGAGCCACTTCTCTTGGCCGCCATATGTAGTCCAGGACTCGCTCCCAAACAGCAAAGTGCTGAGTCCACAGGCCTGGTAGACGCATGTTCACTGTTAGCTGGCTGTTGCTCCAAACATGCTTATTCAGCTTGGACATGACTGTTGCGGCTTTCCCAGTCCTGCTGGATATCTCTGTGTCCAGGGAGAGAGAGCTGGCAATGGTGGACCTTACATATGTGAAAGTTTCCACAACCTCAAGATGTGCGTTGTTGATGGTGATGTCCGGTGCTGTGTCTGTGCTCTGGGTTAGAATGTTTGTCTTCTTTAAGCTGATGGTCAGTCCAAATTCCTTACAGGCATGGGACAGGCGACTGACTAGCTCCTGCAGACCAGCCTCGGTGTGAGACGTCAGCGCCGCGACACCCGCAAACAGCATCTCTCAGACGAGGACCTCCCTAACCTTCGTCCTGGCACGCAGTCAGGCGATGTTAAACAGCTTTCCATCCATTCTGGTGCGGATGAATATGCCTTCCTCAGTCGGCAAAAGCATACTGAAGGAGCATTGAGAAGATCCCAAACAGCGTCGGCACCAGGACACAGCCTTGCTTCACGTCGCTGCTCACAGGGTAGGTCTCGGATGTGCCACTGTTAAAACAGACTGTGCTGTGCATGTCCTTGTGAAAGGAAGTCACCATCTGGAGTAGTCTTGGGGGGCATCCAATCATCTGCAAGAGGCTGAAGAGTCCACTTCTGCTTTCGTCAGGTCGATGAAGGCGATGTACAGTGGCTTCTGCTGCTCTTGACACTTCTCCTGCAGCTGGCATAGTGAGAATATCATGTCCATTGTAGATCGGCCGGCCCTGAAGCCACATTGTGACTCTTGAGTACACACGGGAAGCAAGAGTCTGTAGGCGGGCAAGGACGACATGGGCAAAAACCTTCCCCACAACGCTGAGGCGGGAGACACAGTGGTAGTTGTTACAAGTCACTGCGGTCTCCCTTGTTTTTGTAGAGAGTGATGATGCTCACATCGCGCATGTCTTGGGGGATGTGGCCTTTCTCCCAGCATAGGCACAGGAACTCATCGAGGTGCTTGCTTGCTCTTCAAGACTTCCGGGGGGATGCCATCTTTCCCAGGAGCCTTCCCACTAGATACGCAGTCGATGGCTTTACTGAGTTCCTCCTCTGTAGATAGGGCATCTGACAGCCAATTGGAATAAGCTTTTAACCAGTAACTTCTACTTCTCATGTTTTGCCAAAGTCTTGCGACGATGCTGGAGTGTCCTCTCCAGTGTGCTATGAGCCAAGGCAGGGGTATATGGAGAACTTGGGCTGTCCGGACATCCAGTTCCCCCTCTCGGCCTTGCTGATAGGGTCCAAAGGAAAGGATGAACCAATACAGTTTGGTACCTGCGCAGCTGCAGGAGTTGCCGGAAGGTAGGGAAGAAACAACAACAATGTACTGAGGGGAAAATTCAGTTTGGTCATTTCCAGTCAAAATTTCTAACACAGAAAGATTTGACAAAACAATTTGCAATAAAAGAAAAATGGACAACGAAAAAGGCTTACAGGAATCTTCTTGAAAGTGAAAGAAAACTATGGGACATAATCAATAAGTAATTTTGACAAAAATTTGAAAATGGAAAGACAGAAAATTAGAGAATGTGTGGCAGATAAACAAATGAGATGCAAAATGCCTGGATTTACAAAAATGACTGATGAATTATGGACAATGGTTTCCAGCTTAAACTACAGTACTTGAATTCAAGTGTTATTTATGTGACTATCTGGTTTTCTTTATCTTACTCTGCCTAGGCCTTTACACTAGAGGGTTTAAAGTTATAGCTGGACACAAATGTCTCCATAAATTTCCTGTCCACTTTTTCCACTGACTTCAATCCCAATTTACACATTGCATGAACAATGAGCATTGGAATACATTATGCAAGATAACATAATATTATAACTTTCTCCCAAAATTTAATAATATAAGGAAATGAGAACTTATGCTTCAATGCAAGCTGGCTTTCTTTTGCATTAACTGTTCATCCTAAATGCCCTTGGCTTTAATTAGCTCTTTAGTTTGTCTCCATGAGGACTGCTTTTGACCAGTCCTATTACTGCCCTTTGCCAGACACAAAGAGTGTTAAAAAGGCAGTGTTAAAAAAAAAAGAATCATTTTTCTTCTTGTCATTTGAAGGACTGATTCCAATAATACTCACAAAATTATAAAAGTAGGAGGAAAACATTTTCTTTGCAACATGAATTGTTTGGAATTTTTCATAGTGTATGTTTTAGCAAAGAGCGCAAAAAATGATCTTGATCCCCTCTACTGAGCCTGTTGAAAAAAGAAATAAATGAACTTGTCAAGAACAATCACAGTTGGGTCACAGACAACTTACATCTCTGATTTCTAGTGAGTTCCTTGTCAAAGGAGCATCACTCTCACAGTCATCGGTAGTCAGGCCTGATGACTCTGCACAGGTCTCTAGCTTTCTGACAATAAAGTTGCCTTTCTTGTTCGGTGGAGCTGACAGACTGGAGGGAACAGTTGACCCAGTCTGGGAAGACCCAGTGTTGCCACTTTTGTCCCTTGCCAGGCCCTCTGCCTCCTGAGAGTCCAAAGTAATATAAGTTTACAACAGTTCACTACATCCATTCCATGACTGAGATGGGCTAGTTAGATCACTATCTACATCTATTCACGTGTGACTAGAACTTATAAAGTTTCAAACATTTACAATGCCACAAATGATGTTAGGAAGAAAAAAAAAAAACACTTGTCCTATCCCCATTATTTATCAGTATAGATTCTACTCTCTAATACTACAGATATGCTTACAGCACAGCACAGGCCTCCAGTACTTCACAGCAGATACTCTCTATGGTGTACCATACTACAAAAATGCTGTGCTGTCAAAAATATCTATGACTAAGAGCTTCAAGTGGTGTGACAAAAAGAAACAGAGGGAAAAGAACAGAAAGAACCTATGTGTGCATTTATCTTTATGACACTAAGGTTAATATTTGTGGTACTAAATGCAAAATTGCACCATTCAAGTACAGCATGGAGTTTGTTACACTCTGACTTTTCATATAGAACTATTTTTTTTTTCCACTTTCCCGATGCAGTGTCAGGTCTGAGACTCTTGATTCTGGCAGATAGAAGTTTCCATTGGTCCTTTCTCGCACCTCATTAGGCTACGGTGTTTCGCTTGTGAGTCCAAGCATAACAAATTTTATTTATACAAAGTAGGGGTTTGACAAACCTCCCATCATTTACAGAAGACAGAAAATTTTATTTCCTTCTTAAGAAGTCAGGGTTTGTCACACCTGCATCATGTGTGCAGGGATATTCATGTGGAATGTCAGGGCATGACAAACCCCACAATATAAGGAATGGGGCAGTATCAATGAATGTGTTGTGGTGAGCAGATGCTTCAATTTTGCATCATACTTAAGGAATCCATGAAGTTTCAGGTAAAGATTCTAGAGGACTTTAAAGGTCAAGTTAGGGTTTGTCAAATCCAACCAAACGATGAAGTTAATATAGTGTCAGTATTGATACTGCATAAGATGGAAACTGCAGGATGTTCAGAATTTTGTTCAGGAGTTTTTTTTGTTTGTTTATGATGATTACGGCTATATTGTGCCTAGCAAGGTGAATACGTTTGCATGTGAAAAAACCAGATCAAAATATAAATATGTAAAATATGATGGTATGCAGATGACGTTTTCGGGAGTAAACTGTGGTTGAACTAAGTTATTGCCAGTCCATACTACAGACATACATTTGATTTTTTACAAAATGCTATGTATTTATCCCCTCTTGTTTGAACAATAAACTATGGGGCTTCAAAACTGAAACAAAATAATTTTTGTGATCTCGATGGTTCCCAGTAACAGTCCAAACCGATCATTGCTCATCCAATCTTTCCCATGACATGTTTTTTGTTGCAGTGATCAACAGGTTCATTGGGACAATCTTCAGAAACTGTTTGGTATGAGAGATATGGCTCATGCATTTATGATGAGAGACAGTAGGGAAAGATGAGGAAAAGCTGTTGGGATCTTTTGTGCAAACTCAAAATATGGGTGCCATATACATGTTACATGCACAAAGTAACTGTTCTATCATTTAAAACACACTGATTTTAAAGCCATCAGAAAATTTTTACATAAAATGATAAATATCAATATTGTAACACAGCTGAAAAAAAAATTAGTGGCAGGTACAAGTTAGAAAACAAAATTTATCAAAGTGATTCATTTTTGTTATCAAAGAACAATCAATGAACATCAACTCTTCTGCACTGATTTCAGTACTGCTGTCGCAGTCATTGTTAGCAAACAAAGTCAAGTCTGTGCTGTACATAAATTCTAATGTTATAATATTGTACACATCATCTCTCTTGGTGTTAGAAATAATCAAGCATGGTGCAGTTCATGTGGTTTAATGAATGGTGTCTTTTTGAATAAATTAATTTCCTGATCTACAGTGAAAAAAAAAAATGACAGATACAGAAAGGAAATAAAAAACAATAGCAAAAAATCCAACAAAGGAAAAAAAAATGGTAGAAAAGTTGGTAGAGATTTGTATGATGTTTGATGCAAGCTAGCTGGCAAGAAAACAGACAATAGCAAAATACTAAAATACCTGAACTGGAACAGTGCTAAGTAAAAACAATCACTTGATTGACCATAAATTTAATAATGTCTTGCTTTTTTTTTCTGTTTTTTTTTTTTAAATTTATTTATACAATTTGTTTGGCATTTGGTCACAGCAGGGCAAAACTGTACATATAATTTGCTATTCCATTTTAGCTTAAATTAACTGAATGATTACTTGTTCAGTATTAATCCACGCTGAGATGGAACAATTATATTATCAAAATGGAAGCCTGAGCAAACCTGATACAACTAAGCATACTGCACAGTACATGAATTTAACAGACAGTGTATTCACATAGGAACATACACAAGTTTCAAGAAATTGGACATTAGACATACGAAATCCCAGACGAGACACTACCTTGAGCTCAAGCTGATGTTTAAGCTTGAGTGTGACCAACTCCTGCTCATACTTCTCTGCTTTGGCGTCGGACGCCGAGGACTTGAGGGCAGCCTATCCACACCAACAGTGGCCATGAGAGACAGCAGCAGAGCACAATAGTGGAGAGTTATAATGATACATATATACTAATGTGTTTACATGCAAAGAAAGTGTGCGCAATGATAGATGGAATATATAATAGATGGATGTATCAAACAAGGATAAAAAATAAATGACAGTAATACATAAATATGATGTCCTATAAAAATCGGTGCTATCAGGCTATAGTGTGTGAGTGAATACAAGGTAAATGGGTTTAAGTAGATTATTTGTGATCTATGACCATTTAAAGAGAGAGAAGAAAAATGTTCATCTCTCTGATAATACACACATTACTTTTTGAGTCTCATCTCCCTGCTATTATATGTGCAAAAAATTCCTGTGATACATGTTATTTATGGTAGGTCAGATATTTTGTTTTTCTATTGCAATATGATAACATATAACACAAAAAGGCTTTGTTCCTTTCATTACCATTGCTGCTCAGCTTTAGCTCATTTACTCCACACTTAAACTGAATCTTTAAAGAAGCTATGACTTGAAAACAGGTTTCACTTTCCGTGATATATCCATGACTATTGAACCATGAGTACTTTTTTATAATAAGAAAGTTAGTGACAGATGACAAGTACAGTTGAGTTCGCTAATGGGTTCGAGTAAAGAGAGTTCGACTTCCAGTTTTAACAAGGCAAGCAATTTTTGAATGACTAATGAGACATTATTCTAATTAACTTATTAAAGAATTAATTCCTTTTACAAAGAAATCGCGCTATGGCTTCTGAACTTCTCCTCTTTCTTAAATTCAAGCCCACTGGTTTAATTGGATGATTAGCCCTACTAAGGGCTGCCTTGAAAGTGAAAGTAAAGTAATGAAAAGTAGAGACAGAATGGTGTCTAGTCCTGCAAAAGACAGTTTGTATATATGCAGTTACAGCCCTGAAAAGACCTGTTGATGAGTAGGTTTTAGCCCTGAAGAGGACTAGGCCTACTAATAAAGTCTGAGTTAAAGGAAACTCATGGTGATGGTTTCCAGTTATGCGAAAGGCATTTAATAAGTGCAAAGAGGAAAAAAATCTACTGTTTCGTTTCTATTCGAATTATCAGAAATTCGAGTAATCAGAGTTCAATTTGAGTGGACTTGACTGTATTTGTAAGTGATAAGGGTGGTTTGCCTAGCTCTGAAATGATGGTCTCACTACACTGGAGGATTTACACCAACGCTGTGCGCATGTTAAATTTGAACCACCGAATATATCTTCTTTAGAGATATCCCTATATCCCTCATCAATTAGTCTGCAAATATTAGAGACAGAGCAGTCTGAGACATTAGAGTGGAAGCTATATAAACAGGCAACATATACATGTCTACAGTGGCAGCATGTTTACTTAGACACAAACAAAGCAAATTTTCACATACAATGTTCTGGCCAATTATAAATGCAGCCTGGATCAAATATGACAGAACGAGCAACAGATGAAAATGACATAGTTAGAATTTAGTTAAGATACATATTTAGCTAATACAAAAAGCAATTCTACTGTTGATCAATATTAGGCTAATCACGTAATTTGCTAGTTCTATGCTTGAACGAGAGAAATTATGTCATGCTTAATGAAGAGCATATTGTTCACAGTTTCAAAACTTCAGTGTAAAGAATGCTGAAAAATGTTCAGAATTAGAAAACGGGACACTTTTCTGGAAAGGCAGTGAATATGTCTAGGTGTTTCTAATATTTCTAATAAGTCTACTGTTCAGATTGCTCAATTCTGAAGGGTAAACAAAACCTGTCATTTTTCGATTACTTTTTAAAAGAATGGATTTTGAATGGTGCCTCACTTTTTATGGGCAGTTATTGGCAATCAAGAATTTGACAGTTATAATTTCATCAGTACTGTCTAACTTAGTCACCATTGTCAAGTTCTCATTTCTTTAAGATCTGTAATTTTTTATTTTATTTCATTTTAAAAAAAATAAAATTCAGTCTCTTTAAACAGTCTATACTATCCTATAACATAAACAACTTGAATGATGTTAATTTTTTTTTTACCAATCATTTAAACATCCTTATATTGTTTAGACACACGAATAAATCTAGGATTAGATTTGTTCACACCATGCATTCTAAACTGCAACAGAACACAAACCTTCAGTTAAACATTGCACTATACTGAGGCCTGCAATAATTTCAGTTCATATCAAATGTTCCCTCTTTGTTCTTCTGTAAAGCTGCATGGTATATCAATATGAAAAGCGTGAAATGAAAGTCTAGTAGTGAATGTAATACCAAAATGATTGGCAACTTTTACATCAATATTGACCATGATAATGTCATGTTTTAATATACTCTATGGGACTCTATGTATTTATGAGTCAGAGTGACATTTTTGTAGAATTATGAAATGCTTGTTTTGGAGTTTAGTGAACTAGTGTAGACAATGGCATCTCTCTCAGTTGTTTTTCTTTGTACAAGGGGGGGAAAAAACTTTAGATTTTCTTGATTCAACACGCCATTGTATGTCCAGTACCCATATCAAAGGCTCAGCAGTCTATTGTGAAAATCCTCACTCTTCCTTTTTTATTTCTTGTCCTTAAAACATCTTTAAGTATGGCTTTTTGCTATCGAAATTTCACAAGAGATGTTAAGTTCTGAAGGTGTTTCATGTGGAAGTGAAAATAAGCTCTCTATCAACCTTAAATATGAAACACACAATTAAAATGAAAATTGAATTTAAATTTAAAAATCTAAAGAAACTAAGAAAAATTGGCTAAGAAGAAAATGACTCATGCATCAAACTCGAATCTTTCTTATGCACAGAATAATGCCATGCTCCTACATGGTGAGAATGTCACAGCAATCAGTCTAAAGGTCAAAGGTCAGTATGAGGTTAAAGGTCACCTGTTCAAGCTCCTCCTCCAGCTGAGCAACCCGAGTCACCAGCTGGCGGTTCTGGTTTTGCGTAGTGTTGAGTTCCTCCGTCAGTTCCTGTGTGTGCAGTAAGGATTTGGCCAAGCTCTTCTTCAGGCTATCCTTGTCTTTCTCCACCAAAGATTTCTCCTGCCAAAAGAATATTACATGTGCACTTTAATTGGAGGACCTCATACAGTCTGCTGCCACTTCAAATTCCATGATATTAGATGGCTATACATGTTTGTGAAGTGTAATAAACACTAGACAAGCCATAACCTATATACAATATTTGATCAAAGATTTTTTTTTTAAACTACAAGCTGAATTTTAATTTTTTTAAACAACTTCTGACATGAAATGGATTGTTTTCTATCTAGTTTTGGAAGGTTAATTTAAGAATATATCTTTCTTGTGTAGGCTATATCTCTAGAGTTTCTATGCATCTTTATTTTGCATATATTCATCTTATTTGTATATATTTCAACATATTTTTGCCACTATTTACACTATTTCCAAATATTTAATGATGGGACATCTGCCAATACTCTTACTCTCATATACCCAACACTGCATATTTCTTCTTGACACAAATTAAATGAAGTTACTACCCCCACTACTTGTTTCCTGTATCACTTTACATGGTCTTTTTGCTGCATATGTCTAAGTGTGTGATTTTAACAGCAACTGGCTGACTGCCCTTTATGTAAATGTGAGTAATCATATACATCTTCATATATTTTTCTACCTGAATCTCATTGACGCTGTTTTTGATGCAATGTAGTTGATATCTTGCCACCAAATACAAACTTATAAACAGCAACATCAAATACTTGGCTTAACCAGTTTTGCCACTGAGGCACAACACTTCTCTTTGTGTGGGAAACACTTTACCTTAATGACCGTCTCCAGCTTTTCCTCCAGCCTGTGATGTCTGGACAACAACTGGTCAATCTCACTCCTCTTCACGGTCATCTCTTTCTGAATCTTGTCAGCAAACTTGACCGCTACACACAACAAAGGTACAGCATAATTTTCCTCAAAGAAACATTCCCTCATTTAAAATTGTAAATATAAATGTAAGTGAATCCCAGAATAAACAAAACAATGAGATTTATTTTGTTTTGTATGACTGTGACACATAGACAATAAAAACTAATTCTTTGAAACATTCCATTATCTTGGTTGCAGCATGAACAAACCTGCTAGTTTCTAGGATTGCTGTAAGGAAGGAATGACCATTCAATGTTTTTCAAGTTCTTATCATTTCTGTTGGCCAATCACAACATCGCAGTTAAAAATGCACTCTTACTATATACTGTTTCTTTCACTGTAATCATGTTTGCTTCACTAATATCTTACTAGTGATATTACTTAACAGGTTAAACAAAAAAAGTAAATCAGTGAAATGTACCAACTCCTATGCATTGGGAATTCATATTTAGCAAAGGTCACAAAAAATCCTTGATAGGGCAACTGTGTATTTGCTGGTTTGATTTTTTTTTGTTTTGTTTTGATCTTACCACCCTAACATGCTATTTTCCCCACCATGTTATAATCTACAAGTTTATTTTGTATAGGAAGGATGGCATGGGTTTTGCTAACATATATAAATCAAAGTCTGATATGTGACACAGGTAAGTAAGAAATAATATATCTCTGTCCCTTATGTGTTATGAGGTTTAGATGCACCAGCTCACAAGAAAACAGACAAAAACTAAGATTCAAAACTTGAAACTATAATAAGCAAGCAAATGAATGTTCACTATCCAATGATCCCTCAAAAGTTGATCAAATTCTCCTTACAGTAAGGGCAGATACACAAGCATCCTAACAATCACTGACCTTTATGGTCTATCATATCCCGACTTCTCAGTGCTTTCTGTGACAACCGATACTCTTGCTCTGACTCTGAAAAATGAAACACAACTTTAGCAGGCAAACAGTATAGAACATGATAATCATCTGTAGTACCTCTGATAATAATCTATTTTACATAGGAAACATAAAATTATCTTAACTACTGTATATTCCCACAAGTTATTTTAATCTCATACAACTTTCACAGTTCACTGCTCGTAGCAACAATGAGACAGTCCAAAAACAATCAAAATGGTAATACTACCAGCAACAATTAAAGGAATTTATTTTGACTTCTTTTCATTCAATCTGTATTTGGATGCTATAATGTGTCAATCTCAGGAGTAGATCATTATCGTATTTTGATTTCATCTATCACATAATTTCACTAACCTTTCAATTTGGTCTGCAGCTTATTGACCTCCTTATTGCGAATAGCTTTCACCCTTGCCAGCTCTTTTTTCAGGACATCTTTACTAGATACCAGGTTGGCCACCTCAGTCCTGCTCTCTTTCAGTTCTTTAAAAATGCTGTCTCTCTCTTGTTGCATCTGATCCAACTCATGGCTCTGTATTATAGAAAGAATATACAACAATATAGAACATCACATACAACATATGGTATCCTCCACTTAGTGTGCTAATTTTGTCCTTGATAGCTCCATTCTCCAACTTGCTCAGCCAAATTTTTAGGTCAAACACATTTTTGCTAATTATTTTTCATTTTTAGCCTGAATTTTCACATCACAGCGAAAATACACACACACTGGATCATCAGTAAAATTTGAATATAGAAAAGACATAGCCAATAGTAGAGGAAGAGATTTCTTCACCAGAAATGAAAAACCCGGTTCAAAAATTATCACAACATAAACAGTGAGCATATGAAATTGCCTCTACTTGTAAGTTTATATGTCAAATCTTAAATTCTTTTTTTTGCAACAGAACTTCAGCTACTTGACTACCCATGTTGGCTCTATCTGCTTAGAAATATAACACTATGCCGGCAGTCTAGATTACTGCATGAAAATCGTTTGACTGAAGTGGAGACAGATGTAAATGCAGGATTTCAAAGAGAATCTGAGGAGGTGTGTGATATATTTCTATATAGACTATGGGTTTTACATGTGACAAGATAGTTTGATGTTTTATTTTAATCAGTGGTTCTCCAGAGAGTAATTCCTGGTGCTAAATCTAAAGAATGCATCTGATGAATAAAATTACTACATGATATGTTTGAGTTTTTGTATATAAGAGCTTCAGTGCATTAACGTGATAAACATAGTATCAATATAATTAGGTATAAAAATGTGTAGAAAGATGATGTGGAATTACTTGTGAGAGTTGAGAGAACACTGATGAAGATTCAGCAGCACAGCTTTTCCTACCTTGGCTGCCAGTTCCTCTGTGATCCTCAACCTTTCGTCTTCCAGATCTCGGATTCTCTTGTCCTTAGTCTTCAACTTTCGGTTCAGCGACTCCTGGGAGGCCTTAATCTCCTCCACAGCTGCTGTCTTATCTGCCAGGGCAGCGGCCAACTTCTCCCGCTCCTCTCGTATATTGTCACTAGCTTTGGTGTTGACCTTTTTGCAAAAAAATAAAATTGTCCTTGAATAACAATATTCCAAATTTCATAAAGCCATAGTTGTGACTGAGTCACTTTGAATTTAATGAAAATGTATTTATCTGGATTTAAAATGTAAACTACATCTCTCGATGTGAGTTCCCCTATTAATTTTATACAAAAATTAATCCATTTTCATTTTTATTGGGCTAAAAACAAAAGCTCATAACTTTCCTTCTGTCGTTGACTTTGTACTTTGTTGTTCTGACAGTTTTCTTGATCAGTGATGTCCCTAAACAATTCTTGTATCAATCAGTGCATAATTTTCTAACACCACTGACCTCCATCAACTGGTTGATACTACTTGACTGTTGTCTGAATGTGTTCAATATTTTCTCTTTTTCATCCAGCTGCACTCTCAATCTATCCACCGAGATCTTCAGCTCGGTCAGCTCATCTGACTTCTGATCTGCTAGCTGCATGTAATGATCTTTGTCTCTCCGCAGTCGGTCCAGGTCCCCGCGATTGTCTCCCAGCATCAACGTCAGCTCGTTCTTCTCCGCCAGAGCTGATTCCATCTGTGATCTGACAGAAGACACAAGAGAATGAAAGACACATAATTTACTTTCTTTTTCTTTTTTTTTTTAAACCGTTCAGAAATATGGAAATCTCACTACAAAATCTTCATCCTTTCTCCACTTGATGAAAAGCCTTTTGTATTGAAAAAACAAAAAATCTCTTTCAAAGTAAGCTGTTGAATTAATCAGTACCGAAAATTAAAAGTCCTTGTAATAAATGTCTATATATACTTGTGCTTATTTTTGTACACAACTGAATCAGCTTAGCATGACAGAGTGTCATGAAAGATTTCTTGTAAACTGAAAAGTTCCAACAGCACAATTTCGTATCTTCAAATGACAGGAACGCTGAGAGTGACTTCAGAATATGCAGCTGCAAACTTTGATCTTTTTTTCATGACCAAAAAGGTATCTGGAGAATATTCAGAATGTCTGAGAATGGATTGTAATTTATTTGTGATCTATTCACCCTATCTCTTTGGTTAATCTAATTTGATGAAGTTGTGAATAATTAACTTAAAGTTTGGATGACAGATTCCATTTGTTTAGAGATTTCACAGGAAAGAGAACTGTCTGATACACCTAGCAAGAGAGAAATATTAAAGAGGACCAAAATATGCATAGTTCTTCTATGGTGGACACTTGCCTCGCTTTCTCCAGTTTGTCAGTCAGTTCATGCACTTGTGACCTCAGAGTGTCCATCTCATTCTTGGCCAGCTGCTGGTCTACTGTAACCTTGTTGCACTTCTCTGTCATGGTTGCCAGCTGGGCCGACAGAGTTTTGATTTGACCTAAATAGCGTTCTCTCTCCAGCTTTTCAGCACTGGCCACCTAGGAAATGCCAGAAAAGAAATGTTATCATAGTTATCTTATAGCTCATGATGAATAATTACTATTATGACTAATGAAGAGAAATTGTCCTCAATACATCAAAGGACAAACCTTGCCCAATTTTGAAGAATATTTGGAGACCTGAAACAGGATTATAACATTGTTCCAAAAGTATCTAATTTCTCAAATTTGGCGTCACAACAGATTTATTTTATGAGAATTATGCTGTGTTATTTGTTTCCAATTGCATAATTTCAAAACTGCCATTGATATTCAATATATGTACATTAAAAATAAAGGCATTGAAATATGAATCTATTGACAGCATTTTCAAAATTTCTATCTTTAAGCAATGCCAAGTCCACAGAAAGTCAAAGGATAAATGAAGACAGATCTCTATTTAGCCATGCAGTGTCATACCTTGTCTAGAACCTGAACACTGCACTCCTGCTTAACCACTTCCAACATCCTCTCCAGACGGTCCACATCTCCCTGTTTGTTGGTCACCTGAATCTCCATGTTCAAGATCTGTGACCTCAGTTCTTCCTCACGATGGCGCTGCTGCTGTACCCGGTCTCGCTCAGCTTCAAGGTCACTCTCACAGCGTGTCACCTGGGACTGACAACATCAAAGAATACTATGAAAACAAACATACATATGTTGCCTCGGTCTGTGCCACTCACAGATACCTTATTAAATACAACATTCTAGACCACCCTTCTTATAACAAAAATATTGCTCTTAGCTCTTTGTCTCCCAACTGCTAATATATCGGTAGGTTTGTTTTGTTTACATGTTAAGAGAATCATTTTCAGTGTACCTCAGTTTCTTTAAAATGTAGGATCATTTCTGCGGGGGAAATCTGAAGCGTCTTTGTGAATTTAGCGGTGAAATTAGTGTGCAAAAAAGGTCACTGTTTTGAACCTCAGTGTAAACATCGAAAATGGCCACGTCCCCTTCAAGGTCTCATCATATGAGTTCTGAGAAGGCTAGGCTTCTGGAAAGTATTATCATGCAGAAAAGTGAAGACAATGACATAGATCCTACTTATGATAGTTTCAATGAGTCACACTCAGATTATGAAAGTGAAAGCTCTAGATCTAAATCAATCGATTTTCGATCGATCGATCGATCGATCTATCTATCTATCTATCTATCTATCTATCTATCTATCTATCTATCTAT
>JBCEWB010098033.1:0-12229 GCA_039654565.1 Peronia peronii
TGATGTATAATATATTGTTCTAACTGCATTAGTTTTAAAGTTATAGGTCCGTTTCTAACACGAGGGTCAAATTCTACACTAGCGCCGATTTTTTCCCTGCGGCGGCGAGGCTCCATTGGCATTGCTAATGTGATGCATACATTTTGGAAAGTATGCGGCAATCTAACAAATATTCCTATCAGGAAGGCTTTTTACATCACTTTAATCAGTTGAATCGGGTTCTACATTGGAATCAGTCATCATTACCATCTCCAATACATTGGGAGTCAAAAGATGCCATCGAGGAAGATGCACAAGGAAAACAATGCGAACAATCAATTAGGTCACGCATCAATTTTTCCTTGCCTACAAAGGTAATTTAGTAGTTTCCTCCAAGTGTATTATGTATAGTCATGTATGATTGGCTACTAAATGTTTACAGCTAAAAATTGACCAATGGAAAAGTTGTTTGACATCAGAATCTACAGCAGAGTCTCATACCAATTTAGTCGAGGTTAAGATTCAACAGTTGCCAAGGAATACCAATATAATTGGGGTTAGGGCTCAGTGTTTGAAATCATGTGCAGTTGCTTTTAAATTGTTTTTTTTTTTTTTCTATCCCAGAAAATGCAGTTTTCTCAAAAACTGTAGATGATAGTCACATAACGATACTAAATTCTTTAGAACACATTACAATGGTGCTATAGTTTTATTTTTTATGAAAATCTAGAAAGAATATACTCAGTTTCAGGAGTTATTAAAAGAGTGAAAATAACATATTGAAGATGAGATAAAGCACCAGCAGGATAAGAAAAGTATATTTGTCTTGCGACCAGGGCAAATGAGTCGGAAGTCATGCCAGGCGATAATGGTCCAATGCCGTTTTCGGTCGTTTTTAACTACTTTCCGACGAAGATACTAAATTTTTGTTGTTTTCACAAAATGACAATTTAACCTTTTTTTTAACCTGAAAAAAGATAGATTTTGGTATCATAGTCAGAAAATAGTAAAAAAACAGCTGTAACTTGAAATCACCTGGCGCAACTTCCGACTCATTTGCCCTGGGCGCAAGACATTTTATGTTTGCATGCCATGTTGGATTTTATTAAATATTCAATCCTGGGATCCAGTCACTGGCTGAGCAATAACATGTTTAAGATTTAATGAGATATTCTGAGATCAGTCACCTGACTGGGGAATTTTGGCTCATGATTTGTGCACATGCTCTGCGCATGATAGACAAGTTTTGACGAATTATAAGCATTCAGATATGTCACATCATATAAAAAAAAAAGTCATGTGTGAGCGATGTTTCCTCGGTCATGTGACTGATCTCAAAATACCTCAATAGGCACATGTAAAGTCAAGAAAGACATATATCAAAATGCTCATGTTCTTTTGAATTCTCCTTCAGATGAGGGATATTCGAGCAGCAGCAGTTCCCCTATCAGCATTGGCATCATCATTCCTTTGGTGGTCTCTGTCTTCTTGGTTATCATCATGTGTCTCATTATCATCTTCATTCGCCGTTGTCGACGGCTCCGCAACCAAGCCTACGGGGGCCCGTTGCCTCCTGAAAATCGTCCATCTCAGAGCAGAAGTGAGTAGGATAACTCTTTAGTATTGAAATTTTCAGAAGTGCATTTTGAGTCTGCCTTCATCTGCTGTTTTTCATGACATTTTAGTCTAGATTTTTATGTGTATGTGTGAGTGTCTGTTACTTAGCATTATGTATCAACAACTATCAAAGGCATTCCTCTCTGCAGATAAATAAAGTTCATGTTATGTTTTATGTTATGTTGCCTTGACTTGTATCTGATGTTATCCTGCCACATTGCATTACATTACATGTCATCTCATCATCTTATCTTTTCTTATCGTATGTAACCTTGTCTATCTTACTATATCATAGACAGTTATTCAGACTGTGTAATCTCAAGGAGAGCATTGATCAGAAAAGATTTGAAGCTGGTTTCCTCCCTTCTGTCTTAGACATTTGGCTATGATGACCTTAATTACAGGAATTTAACAAATTTGTCATTGTGAAAAAAAAAACACGCAAACCAAGAAAAACCACATAACAATATGAATGTTTAACTTCATTTTGCCTGAATGAAAGTTCACTGAATCTAACACATAAGAGATGACAGGATGAACTTCTAAGGAATTTGTCAATATAAGGGTTAATGGAACTATGGATGAAATCATGGCCTATGGAATACAGTGTGGCTTGTCGTTGATTTAGTTTGAATTCAAAACTGAAATCCTAGCATTGCAGAAATTTGGTCCAAAGATTGCTCAAGGACATGTATTTTAAGCAGTCTGAATTTATCAGAAGCTATGGGAATTGCATTAATAAGTTGGATATTTGGTCTAATGTTTCGGATACATCTAGTGGTGGAGAGAATGGCTCAGTTTAAGGAGTTGATCAATATCACAAACGTGATTTTCACTTGTTGTATATCCAGATCGACGGAATCGTCGTCGTAATCGAAATGTTCAGATGAGCGTGACAGTCAGCTCTGGAGAACATCCCCCATCTTATGACGAAGTGATACAGAGCACGCCCATTGGCTACCTGAACATGGTGAGTACTGCAGGGGTAGCAGAATTCAGAAATATTTAACGCAGGCAAACTGTTAAATCTATAGCTTTTTTCTACAACAAACTTTGTCGTTGTCAACTAGAAAGTTATTGATTGTCCCGAAATGTGGTACATAACAATGTGGGACACAAATGATCGCTTGTACCAGCATAAGTATACAAAAACATAAAAATGTAGTAGTAATGATAAGAAAGTGCTATGAATATTGCGTTCAATATCATACTTATTTATAGTGAATATGTCACGCTATACCCCAAGTTGATCAGCTCCTTACATTCATCTGACAAGAAGCATGAGAGAACTTGTCCCATACATTTCATTGGATTAGTGGACTTCCTGTTAGAATAATCACAGGTAGATGATGCCATGTCTTGGCAATATACTGCTGGATATAAAACAATAGAAGTAAAGACGTGAAATATGTAGTTGGATCGCACATTGTAAATGCTGTCATAGGGAGTGGTCCAATGGCAAAATTTGTGGGTACTTAGATATCAAAACAGAATGCATGTGATGTTCATTTTGATGTAAAATACTGATTGAACAACTTGGATTTGGTCCACATATTTTTGGCATAGGTTGACTGACTTATTTATGTTTTATATGTCAGGCCTTTTCCTGGTCCCAGACCAACTCTCTTCCGGCCCAACCACCATCTTATGAAGAAGCCACCTCACCCTCTTCAGAGTCTTGGATGAACATCACCACACCCACCAACACCGCCCCCACCACCACTGATAGTAATGGTAATCCATCTGCAGAGAGCAACATGACTCCATCACAGAGTCGGAATTCAACATTCACCACAACACTAGCTGCATCGTTAGACCCACGCGCAGAAGTGTCTTCATCAAGCTCATCAGAAGACGCGTCCTATCCCAACAACCCTCACCTGGACGTGACATCATCATCAGACAGCTCTGCAGAACACGAACAGGTGGGATTCTCCGGGAGTTTGATTGTCAACACAGAGAGCTCCAGTGCTGCTTTTGACTCGAATAAAGAGAGCAGTGACTCACAAAATATCAGCAATCAGGCTCAGAACAGAAATAGCATGGCTAAATATGGACCTGGTTATGAAGGAGTCCAGGTTGTTCTTGATTCGCCCACATCAGTCAAGTTCAAAGACCAAGGTGGAAATGTTAACTATGAGGGTTCCAGAAGAGTTGAGCTCACAGCACCTGATGAATCCAGCTGTAGAGATGGCACTGATGGGAGAGATGGCGCTGATGGTAGAGAAGAGAATGTGAGATATTCATCGAGTGAGGGAAATAACAGAGAAAGATCCAGGCATGGAGACAGGAGGAGAGAAAGGAACTCTGATAGTAGGAGGGAAGAGGGGAGAGAAGGGAGGAATCCAGAAAGTAGAAGAGATGTTGAGATGAATGCTGATGTTAGAAACGAATCTGTACCGCATAACAGATCCAAAACTGACAACAGAAACATCGTGGGACAGATGGGTGATGAGAATAACGCCCGGGATCAGCACAGGGAGAGGGCACGTGATGCTCAGAACAAGGAGACTTTGCAGAAAGGTGTTGCATCAAGAGACAGAGATCTCAGTAGATTGTCTGAGACAGAGATCAATTTGCCAAGTAATGCACACAGTGGAAGGTCTACAAGAGCTAGGCTGCCACAGTCTCGTGCTCATAGTTCATATCAAGTGCCAAAAGTCACCAGTGATTCCAGATCTCAGAGCTGCGCTGACCTTTTACTGGGTGACAGCGGAAATCGGTGGCATAGGGCGGCAACAGGTGATAACTTAACTGATGAAGATAAAAGATTTAGTTATGCTGGTGCAGGTGACGTGTCCTTGAGAAGAGGTCATCTGGATCCCAGAAACCCTGGACGAGGTCTGGTGCGGGACAGAGGTAGTGAACACCTGGATAGGTATGCTGCGCAGAGTTATGATAACCTTCGGGACACCTATGACAAGAGAAGGCTGGCAGAGAAAGACTATGAGGTAGATCATGAAACAGATAGGCAAATTCCGAGAAGTTATAACACAGCCCAGCGTAGCCATGGTACAGGAACGGACAGGTGGAATAGGGGGGAGGCTAACAAAAGTCTCAGTCTGACCAGACATCCGGACAACAGTCCAGTTCTAGAACCTGTCGCTGAAAGTTTACATGATGAAGCACATGAAAGAACAGATGCTAGAGCTGAGAATGAGGGACATAGAAGCCAGGGCTATGCAGATGTTGCAAGAGAAAGATGGAATGGAGCAGAGGATTATGATAGAGGACATGCTTTGCAGATGTCTAATCAAAGTTCAGACATGTCTAGATCCTCTAAGAGACCAGACTGTACTGTCACAGAATCAGACCAGAGACAGATGAACCTCATGAACAAGAGACAAAATCGGGGACCCACCGTTCCGACAAGACCAAAGATGTCAGCTGTAGCAACTCTATTCCCCAATGCTCAGCTTTCTACACCTGGAAGTTTACCAAACAGAGAGAAAAGACAAACTGCAGGATTGAATTCAGACCCCTCTCCTAAGACACGAGGCAGCAGCGATCCTAAAGATGGGCAGTATAGCTCCAGTGATGAGAGAGATACCTTAGCTGCAGGAGATTTGAGCGGCAGACACTCACAACAACACAAAGCTCCCAGTAGTCCTCACAATATGTGGAGTGGGGATGATGAACAGAGTGCATTTCCTTTAGGAACCTCCACTAGGACCCATACTACTGTGCCGAGTGACAACACCAGTGGGACATCTACTGAGATGGGGATCTCCCAAATGACTGGGACACAAGTGAGACAGAAGCCCATTCCAGCTCCAAGAAGCTTCTCAAATAGAAATCAGCGGGTGCCTGATGGTGCTGTTGGTCCGCAGTCGGAGGTTGGTCCAACTAGAACACACAGGCCACCAGATCCTAACTTACATAGGCAGTCACGTGAGCCTGGAAATCCACATGTTCCTTATCAACACCCACATTACACTGGGCAAGCTCCACCCAGTGCTGGACAGTCAAGTCCTGTACATGGAAACCAATTGAATCAGAACCAGGCTCAGCATGATCAGGAAGGTAACGCAGACATATCACATAGGAGACAAGAGGATAATCCTCGAGTTTTAACAGCAGGCAGGGGCAGTAACCCTGATCTGTCATACACCAGTAGAGGACATAATTTCATTCAGTCTCATGTGCCCCAAGTCGGGGATCCACCGTCATATTCCAGACTTGAAAACAGATCTGCTGCATTACACCCAGGTGATGGCTCTGCTTATAGTTATTCTGGACAAGGAGGCAACCAGCCAGGGTCATCAAGTAAAAACACCTCATTGCACTTTTTGTCTGAGTCAACTCAGGACGATGTTTACGTGTGAGATCGCAGATAGCCAGACTTGCAGAATCATATCGTAATAAATGGGACATCAAGATGTCATTCTAAGGTTGTATACAATTGGTCACAGTATTTTAAGAGAGTTCACAAACATAACACCCTGCAACCAGATTTTGACTGAAGCAACTCATGACAATGTCTGTATATATAAATATTACATGTATATGACATCATGGTACTGTAGACTTTCAGAGTCATATCCTATAAAATGGCACATCAAGATGCCATTCTTTGGTTGTGTGAAACTGGTCACAGGATTTTAATGGCTACCATATACTGAATGTATTATAGCCTCAAACTTCCCAGAGGTTCCTTGTATTCTCTTACCAGTGGGTATAAGTTATACAGCCTTTGCTTAGCAGTGCTGAGGAAGAACATCTTGCAGCATTTCATACTGGAGCTGTCAGCTTGAAAGTGATGTTTCTTCACCAAATTCCATAGGGCCTTTGAGATCATTGAATTTTGAAAATGCTATATTTGTTACTAAAATTCCACATTGATTGAATGAATGTCACAGAAGACATTGCTTAATTATAGTTGTTTTTTGAGCTACCTTGCCTTAATTTCATTGATTTTATGGCATGTTACATCTGTCCTCTCTGACCATAACTATTGAGCCCATGCTAAATACATTGATTCTAAACATAGATTTACGGAATGGAAAATGAGAAAAAAATGATGGAATAACATTTGCAATGAGTATATTTTTGCTGAGAGACAAAGAAGTCTAAATACCTCTGTTAGTACATGCAGTGACATTGATTGAGTGATTGGTTCATGTAAGGAAAGTCCATAAATCTGAAAGTGCATTTTATCATTTGATAAAGGGGAGCCACTACTTTCATCTTGCCTTAAGTTTTACCTGAATGATTTTGACAACGGAGTATGTTTTTCTCCTCATTCTAGATATTTTTAAAATCGAGTCTCACTTTTGTATCTTGCCCTAGTTTTTTTTTGACTGTTTTACTGAAATGCACAACTTTGCAAAAAATATTTGGTGCTTCTCCATTTTATGGCTAAGCTCCGAGTCCAATTGACTAGGAGTTGTTGTACACAGTGTATACTTTATTTTACACATTTTACCATAAAATGACCAACAAAGCAATTTTCATGCTGTTGAAAAATGTCTTGTTAGTATTTTTTTTTTATTTGATCAGCTTTTTTTTGGTATTTAGACAGGACAGAGAGGTAGCCTGCATTGACAATCTGAGGTAGCTTGCATTGACAATCTGGTATGTTTTAACCCTCCAAGTGTCGCTTATAAACAGACTGGTGTCAGGGGAAATTAAAGATTTTGCCATGTGCTGGAAAATACTTAAGAACAGGCTTACCAAAATAAAGTAAAGCCCATAAAACTATACATTTTCTGAAAGTAGAATGAATAAACTACAACATGATAATTTTTTTTCCTATTTGTTGACATATTTTGACCTTGACCCATTGACCTAATAATGAATTACAATCGGCCATAGCACCACAGAACAAAATTTACAGCCAATCTGATTGACCATAAACACTTGGAGGGTTAAAATTGAAGGCTAGTATCTTGTGCATTTTTTTGTTTTGGGGAGGGAGCGGGGGTTGGAGCAGAGTTTGCATTTGTTTTTGCATGGCTTGTACAGTTGCGTAAAGTTTTATGCAGCGTTATATTGTAACCAGCACTATTATCTCCCTTTGACAGACACAAAGATGTAGAATAAGCACAGTAAAGAGGAAACAACTTCTTTGTTTGAAATGTACATTATAGAAAAAAATTTCCTAAAAAGTTACAGTGTTGGGAAAATGCTTTCTTCTCATCAGAATATGTTGATCATTTTTTTTTTTTTTTTAAGTGATCATTATTTCAAATGACAAGAGGGAAAGTGATCTTTTGTTTTTCTTATTTACACTCCTTGTTCAGCAATTTTGTGTCTGGCAAGGGGAGATAATAGGGCAGATAGAAAACAATGTTGAGTCGAGCCCTGATGTGTATCACTATGATTTGTTGCCTGTCAGAAGTCAGTGTTGAGGGTGATGTGCATCAGCAATAGGAACATGTGATTCTGAACTCCAAATCGAGAAGCACACAGGTGCCCATAGGTATCGCAAAAGATAGGCTGCTGAGGATATGGCTCCGTATCACTGTATGGTTATACAGTATGTCCATCTTCATGCCCCAGATTGGGATTTTTATTTTTTTTCTGTTTTTATTTATGTTTCTGAAGCTTTTTTTATTCCAATGTTTTTGATTGCTTACTGCATACATGTCAGTGGAAATAAAGAGATGTGAGAGTTGAATTTTTTAGGTGTAAGAAATTTCACATGTGTTGAGAATGTGCTGAATAGTAGCAACACTAGATAGGTACTGAGATGGAATCCACAATGAGAGTGACTGTGTCTTTAAGAGATCTCTGGCCAGTGATATGACGAGATGCTTTGCTCATGGAATGAAATAGAAGGCACTTCTTTCAGAATGGGATTGGCCGGAGATCTTTTGTCTGTGGCCTCACCCTAGGAGGGATGGCAGCAGCGCTAATGATTGAACCTTATGGCATAGACAGGAGTATCTACACCCACTCTTCAACTGATCTATGATTTGCCAAGAGTTTATCAGCAAATATATAATAATCATACATCAACTACTGTCTGGATTTTGTGTTACTGAGAGGACTAGGTGTCAGACTTTCCTAGCTAAGAAACAGGAGAATGTTTTACTACTGAAAATTTGTGTTTCAAGATCAATGATGCCACTATCACACACAGTACATAATGTAAAGTTATGCCAAATTTCTGGATTCCAATCGGATACACAGATACTAAGCAACTTGCCATATGAGGAATAGAGAATTTTGTGACTATCTTGCCAGCCTTAACACTGAATACATTTTTGCCCTCTAATGTGTATCAAAAAGCCTTTCTCATATCTGTTTTCAAATAGATCATCATCATCATACCATTTCCATCTGCAGGATTTTAACGGTCCTAGATTTATTCATATGACATTAATCTGTTATTACACTGATGTCTTATCACAAACATATGCACCAATTTAATTCAGGATCATAATCAGTCATCACCATCATTAGGCAATGTCTTGGTGTGTGTATTTAGTGCAGTTAGTTTTGCAGTCCTAGTTGAGTGAGATGGAAGGGATTTTTTTTTTTTTTAAAGTTAATTTTAATCAGGTTTGCTACATTCATGCACAATCTTTTATGTTTTTGTATAATCGGAATATATCATCATTGTATAATATCTCAAAATGTGCTTTAAGTAACTGTAATTTGGTTTGGTAAGTAAAGAATTATCTTTCATATTTTGTTAGGTTTTTATTATTATGTTTTTTATATGATTGGACGTGATCAAAATGTTCTGTCACTGACACCAGCATTAATGGCCAGCAGAGTGGCGCTTTGTAAAAGTGGTTTGAAACTTCTATTTGCTTCTTCATTCTGTTATACAAATGTTGTTTTTAATATCGGCTTGAAGTGGAAAACAGTGGCAGCACAAATCTTTGTCTTAACTCAACTTAACGTTGCATAAAAAGTTGTTGGGTTACTTTGACACATTTCCAGTGAACTATTTCTCAATAGCTCATCGCTGTAGAGTTTTTTGAAAATCTGGATAAAGTTTTTTAGGAGATGTTAGAAATAGCTGCAGGTAATCTCCGAAAACATTTTTAAAAAAGAAATGTGCCCGCAAACAACTGAATTATTTATCAAGGAAAAGCAGTCAATTAAGCATTTCAGATTTTGCATGTTTTGTTTCACATATGGAAGATATGAATTATTTTTAAAAAAAATTTTGTTAAGAAATCAGTATAAGGGACCAGATTGTCCAGCCAAAAATTTGGCTCGTTGGAATCTGACACAAGTTTACACTCTAAGCATTCAGCTCACAGTAACAAAAGAATTACACCAAATGGCAAAACCTACAATTTCAAAGCCATTATATTTCTAAAAGTCTCAGATGTTAACATATTGACAGATTAGAAAATATCTCAATTGTTGTTACTTCTTGAGTCAGTCTTGAGCAATAGTTCTGTAGCAAGCGATATTGAAAAGGTGGTTATAATGCCGGATATGAATTGAAAGGTGAAAGTAAAACAATAAGCCATTGACAGCCATGAGTAAAATCACTAACCTTTGAGATTTCATTTCAAACCTTGGAATCTCTTAATGTAAGCTATACAGAGGAATTAGCCAAGGGGCTGTTTTTTTGGCTTTTGACAGTTGACAAAAATGACTGATACGATATGTAAAAGGAGAGAGAAATGGAAAGTATAACAGAATGTGTCGCCATGTGTTTTGGCAGTGTAGGGGTTAAACCACAATGCAAATTAATTATGAAAGAAACCGTGACATATGTTTACAAACAGGAGGACTGACATAAGAAGTATTAGATAAAAAAGGAAGCTGTACAAAATAATTTCAGCACTGTATGTAAAAAGCATTGATAGCGTTGACATTAACCCTTTATTACTGAGTTCACTTGTTCAGATTTGCCCAAACTGCTAAGACATAAACATGAAGGTGTGAACATGGCATGAATGACTGGCTCTGGACACAAAGCCTTCAGACGGTGAACTCTTCTCTCTCTCGGTCTCTTCACTATATGCGGTCAGCAAAGTAAATATATGAAAACTTCTACAACAATCTGAAATAATTTCTAGGTTTGTTATATATATTTTATATTCTGTATATATACAAGAAGATGCTTGAAATATATCTGCAATAAGCTATTTATACATAATCATTGTACATTTTGTTGAGTTTTTTTTTTTTTAATGGTTGCACATGAAATAACATTTTTACTGTAAAGTTATATGTTTTTCTGTTTATAAAAAGTAACATTATAGCCAAGAATGATGTACTATTATTCTTGCTTGTACATTCCAAAACTGAACATTGGCTTGCTGGCTTAAGTCACCTTGAATTGGTATCTGTTTTCTGGACTAGACATCTGAATAACACTTTGCTTGTGAAAAACTGAGAATGTTGATATGGAATCAGAGATCTGGTGAGAACTCTGTGACCTGGTGATGAAGTCAAGTGATTATCTTGTTGCTAAATAGCACAACTACAAGAAAAGTAGTCTATGCAGTCCCTTTCACATCAATGATTTCAGAGATTCAGTGCTATCTGTTTTAAAAGTAAATGTTTGCTAGTAAACACCACTCACTTTATTTCTTAAACATTAACAGTTACGGTTTTGTTAAGCTTTTCAGCCTCCTGTCGTAGTGGTTATCTCAGCTGTACAAAAATCACACAAAAATATGTTTGCGAGCCCAATATGCTCTAACAAACTTAAAGGACAATTTCATCACATAAAAATAAAGAATAGGGTATTTACGCTGAATAATATATAAATATATACCCAAAAACAATAGTTATTCCCAGTTAGTCTTACAGAGATGCTGTTCTTCTACTATTTAGTGGATTTCTGCCATCTACTGGCCTTGTGTGCTAAATTGTTAGTGTTTTGGGAAAAATAAGTGGTTGAAATGGAATTTTTTTTCAACTTCATGGGGTGTTGTCTCCCTTCTTTTCAGAAATCTTGGAATGGCATCACTGTTACACTTTGTGACCAGTCTTGTCACAAAATTTAGACATTATATAAGTTATTAAAGTCGCTTAGACCTGGCACTGAGAGCATGTAGATTTGCCATACAGCAGTGAATCAGCCATAGAAGTGTCAAGAGGCCAGTTTGATCAAAGATTCATTACTCATTTTACTTTGTATTTGATTTCCTTTCCAGACAGACCGCATGTGGTTTGGTTCAGCTCTGTTCACATTCAGTCCTATTCACCCTGTCCCAGTTGGCTTTGCTGTGTTAGGGTATCAGTCTGTTGCATTTTTTTTTATTTCCTTTTCAAAACAAGAAGACAGAACAAATAAAAAAATCGTCACCATCATACAGTAATTGCCTCTGTCATTATTTGGCCAGGTTCAGTTCAGGCCAACGCTGAATACTTTGAATCTTTCACAACAGTGAAATTGATCTCAAAGTATTAGTTCCAATGCTGAATGTCAGTACAAGCTTTGCAACTTTTGAAACAGAATGTTTGTTGATTGATGGGGGTGGGGGGGAGGGGGGGGGGTGTCCAAGGACAAATTATTTTGGCAGTTATGAGAATGTGGTAATAATCTACTAATGTATTATCTTTGTGCCTTAACTGTCATTTCTTAATTAAATTATGAAAAAATGTCATCTTAGTGGTGTCGGTGGCCTAACGGTTGGGCCGTCGGACTCAGGATCTGAAGTTCCGGGTTCGAATCCTGACAGGTCCCGACATTTTGTCCTTGGGAAAGACA
>JBCEWB010098044.1:0-12229 GCA_039654565.1 Peronia peronii
TGATCGGTTTCGGGCGACAGCGACGACTGCCTCGCTGATGTGATAATAGAGAAGGCATTACTTCGCACGATCGCCAAAGAGATTCTTTGGAACAACCACTTGGTCTGTCTTGGCTCGTCAGTCGCCGCCGAAATTTTGTTGCCGATTTTATGCAATAGACTCGTAGCAGCAGGACGGATCACGCCTAACAAAATACTGGTTTTATGCGTATTTGGAAACCTGTCTTCGCTGTAATAAACCCAACCATCCCTTAAGCATAAAGAGTTCGGCTGTTCTCTTAAAATCAGATTTATCACAAGACATCTTTTCTTCTCTCAATTTTTTTCAGCGAAGTCTTGGCAATATCATTCTATCATCTATTTCTTAAAAACATTCCGGTATGAATGGACAATTTTCGTACACCTGAACAGAAGATACAAAATAGACTGATGATAGGCCTTTTTTTTTTTTTTTAAATGTGGCAATTGTTTTTTTTTTTTCTGAACAGTTCACAGTTAATAAATTAGAAACAAAATAAAAAGTTAATAGTCTTAAATCTGCATTGAACTGGAATAATAAAAACAACAACAACAAAAAAAAAACTAATCAAAAGTTGTGAGTTTAATTGATGGTTAGGAATTGTCGCGAAATAGAAAATTTAAGTATAAAATAAAAACGTTGTCAATTCCGAAGCATTCTGAATATTTGATTTTTGTGTGTTTTTTATTATTGTTAGCAGTATTCGGGATTTTTAAATTTTTTTTTTGCGTGTTTTTTTTTTTTTCGGCTTTCTTTCACTAGTGGCAATTTCATGGCTAAGCGCACCTGTCATCATGTCACTGTGCCTCGGAAATAAAATGTCAGACTCTGCCAGTTTTTCATACCACGTATCAAAATAATTCATGCTTGGTTGTGCTTTTTGCTGCACAATTCTTGGTGATCGTCTGCTTTTCACACGGTGCAGATGTTCACCTACTGGTACAGTTTATAAGTTTGATTCCAATGCTGTCCGACAGTGGCATATTTTATGGTTTATTATATTCCTGTTATAATTTATAAATGTGGTAGTTCTTCATACTTTACAATTTCCACAGTTTTTCCTGTCATGCAGTTCTTTGTATATCTCTTATTGTTTTGTAACCTTCAAAGCTGTTCAGCAGCCAACTTAACATGTTACGCGTTTGTTCAAGACAAGTACACAATTTCCATGACCTGCAACTTTTTATTATTTTGTTTGTTTGTTTGTTTTTGTTTTGTTTTATTTATTTATTTATTTATTTATTTATTCATTTATTTATTATTTTTTGCTCTATTTGATTTGATTCATTCAAGGAAACCATTGTACTTTTGTTTCCAAGCAGTTTCTCAAGTGATGAGTCCAAGTTTTCGTATTTCGCATAATCAAGCTAAATCTACATGCATAGTTTTTTAATCTCCCATTGCTGCCCTCATTCTGAAAGCCTTGCGCAATTTTTGATATTGCAGAATAGATTCGTATCAGGCAATAGGTTCTTGTGAAACCACAAATTCGTATTAAACAATGTTATCATGTTTGTACATGTACTAAACAAGCTAGCCCAAGATTTGTGGTTGAAACGTTGACATCATGCGGAGGAATTTTTAAGTAACAAAATACGGTAAGTACAAATTCAACAGGTTTATGGTGCAAGTGAAAGATGCAGAATGAGCTTGAATATCATGTACGGGAACATTTGAGTTACATTATAGAAAGTCTTCCTGTTAAAAATATATTAAAATTTGTGATAAAAGAAACTTCATGCTAGCCGTATGGAACACTGCTCAATACACAATAGAAAAAAATAGACGATCCTTAATCTACGTGAACTTTTGATGAATGTTGTTTACAAAAGTAGGGGGCCTTTTGAGTTACATAACCTTAAAATATGAATCTTCGTGTTAAATGATTTAAATATGTGATAAGAGAAACTTCATGCTAGCTGTATACATCAAGTTCTCCTTGCAGAGCAGGAACAATGGATGGTCTTACTGTCAACATCACGTACCATTTTTGAACTTTCGAATGATGGTCTTGACAAATGGTTTGTGTTAAAATGTATTTGAGGAAAAGAAACTTCCTGCTAGCCGTAAACAACAACCTCTCAACAATACGGAGCAGGAAAGAAAGACAGTCAAAAGGTGGACATCATGTCGTAGCCTCCGTGAATTTTTGAGTGACGGACTAGTGGCGGCTTTGTGGTTTTCATGGGGCCTACAAAAGGTCTAGAGTTCACTTGTGGTCAGTTTGTGGTCAGTCTTGTGGTAGTGCTGCTGCTGTGGTCCGAGACAAGGATATTTGGCGTCACTGATTAAGAGTACTTTCTGAGCCGTACATTGACATTGTAGTTAGGGTAAGCTGTTGTAATATTTATTTACTATGTTATTCTTCCTCTCTATTTTCTTGATACCGTCGCCTTTTCCTCGCCGTTTCTTGTTCAGTTTCAACAGTGAAACTACTGCAAACAAAAGTTCTCTTAGAGCTATGTTAGTCATTCTAAGGTGAAACACATAACTTTCGCTATTTCAGCCACTATTACGTAGTCGCTTGGGGAAAAGAAAATAATAATTAATACATGCTGAAGATGCAGTTGGGAGAATCCGTTTTTGGTGTATTTATGTATTTATTTATTTATGTATTTATTTATGTACTCATTTATGAAGTCATTTATTTATTTATTATTCATTTATAATTTATTTAGTTATTATTTATTTCTTTATCATCAATCTTTATCTAGTTTCTATTTATGTACTTATTATTTGTTTTTGTATTTACTAATCCATCTATCTATTCATCCGTCCATCCATCCATCCATTCATCCATCCATCTATCCATTAATGCATCCATCCATCCATGCGTCCATCCATCCATCCATCCAGTCAACCTTATTTACTGATTTATTGATCTATTTATTTATTATTTATTTATTTTGTTTATTTTGTCTATTTCCAACAGAGCTTTAAAAAGTCTAATTTATTCTTTATAAAGAAATTAAATGTGTGTTGACAGTCATAGCCATCATTTCTCTTAGTTTATAAGGCTGTGTCATTGCTAGTCATAATAACAAGCGCATTGGTGATGATGATGTTCGAATATTATATGATATAAAAAATAGGAAAAACGTTAGACCAAAAGAATATTAACTAGGAATAATAATAATTTTGCAGTATTAAGTGTCCAATAGAAATCGAAGAACGCATCTATGTATTTATTATTTTTTTACCAATTTATTTACAATTTATATTTATTTATTCATTTATTTACTTTATTTATTATTTATTTTTCAGACTATCGTTTTTTATTTGCTTTTTTTAAACAGTATATTTAGTTTGTATATTTATTTGTTTATTATTATTTATTTATTTATTGTATTTATCAATTTACTTACGCAGTTATATATTTATGTTTTTTTTAAAATCAATTGGCCTCATTATAAATTTAAAAATATAATTCATCGAATTGTTTCAACATATTCATATATTAATTTTATTAAATATAGGCATGAGAATTACATATTTGTCACCGTTTCTTTTTAATTTCTTACGCTCAAATCTCCGATATTCAGTAAAAAATCCACCTCTACATTTATTATCCATCCAAAAATGTATTTCTTTCAGTCAGACATCGATTCACAAGACCCGGCATTATTCTAGATATTTATTTTGAAAATAATATGACCATGGTTTAAGAATTAACCCCTGCATTGATTGATGTCTTTATATCTCTGCCACTGCTTGAAACTTTAGTTCTGCCTTGTGTACATTTTGTTCTACAAGACCAATATCAGAAGCCGCTTAAAACACACATGTTTGTCAAACTCAAAGCTTTTGTATGCAACGAATGGCATGACACGAATCTACTTCATAACAATGTATTGTTTGAAATGTTGATATATCTCTTGAAAACCAGACGGAAATAAGACACTTACAGGCACCATGTAGCTACCGAAGAAATCATAAACTCTGGATATCTATCTCGAACGTGCACAATGTTAGTGAGATATTGATTTTTCACTCCATCTCCATCTTTATACTTTCAGTTATATAAATAACGAGTACAAATTTTAATTAATATATTTTGATTTAAGATCAATTTCAACTAACAAAACATTAAAGGTGTCTAGATTATAAAATAATTCCAGAAATATTGCAGCAGGGCTCTTACAAATCCTGTGCTAAAGAGTGGGCGATGACATTAAAGTGTCATGAACGTTGCTTAGGCTGGGTAACGGATAAACAACCTTAATAAGGTAAAAGAAAAAAACAGCAACAACAGTTACAACACACACAGGCAGACAGAGTCACATCTATGCAAAGAAAATAAAAAAATTCACCTCAAAAAAACGAGCTCCAATCGATAATTTGTTCATTCTAAGTTTGTAATGAGAGCTGGAGTTGTAGAGATCTTAGAGCTGTTTCAGTCGTATTTTGTTTCACAAATTGTATGCCACCACATCAACAAGTGGTGAACTGAACTACTAATGATCTTCTGATAGAATTATGTGGACAATGAGCATTGCTTATCTAAAGTTATATTTCAGTTTTAATGACTGATATTATATTTCAGTTTTAATGACTGATACCATCCTCTTTCGAGACTGTCTCGGCTGTCATATTGCGTACCGTTTATTTTGGTTTCTACAATTACAAAACACTTTAACATTCTTGTCTATTCCGACTGTGCTTCATCTCTGTCATGTTATGAATATGTAAATGAGCTACGCATGCAAAGGGGGTCAGGTTATGCTGGGGTCAGGACAAAGGTCATGGACAAAGAGAAAATAAGGTCTTTTATCTTCTATATATGAGAGGAGAGTACATCAATGTGTCAGAAGAGACTCAAACAATAAAGCATGAGAAAAATCACAGCCAGATCATACAAGTGAAATGTAGTTCGTACCCAGCATTTCTGACTCAAAGAATGGAAGAAACAATCTCACTTAATATGGCCCCCCAAAAAAAAGAAAGAAAAAGCGATTCCCGATATTAATCAAGTCTACGCTTTTATTCACGTATTAATCATAACGATGTGAGAAACACACATCATCGCCATTTTATAACTTCATCTAGTTCTGCAGTTTATTTCAAATTACTAGTGTTAAAGGATATCGAAAGCTCCGCTCCTTCCCCCTTATCCTCCTCCCCCCCCCCTCCTCCCCCCATTTCGCCTATATTTCGCACCACAACTATGAGAGCCTCAATTAATGAACCCATCCTCTGGAGATTTTTATATGATTCGACTTAATTAAGAAAACTTATAGCCTCACACCACAGGTGAAACATGCAGGTGCTCACCTTCCATCTCTCCCGTCACCTCCACCCCCTCCCTCCCTTCCTTTCCCCTGAAATCTTAACAATTCAGTAGTTCAGAAACAATATCGAAATTTTACACACCAAACTTTCCTCACTTCAATATTGAAAAACAACAACAATAACCAACCAGAAAATAGTATAATAAATCAATAAATCAATAAATAAATCAAATGCCATTGTATTAAGTAGAACCGGAGATTGTTACACGGTAGTAAAATCTTTCTAAATGCAATTTTCATCAGGCACGACCCCAGAAGTTAAAAGGAATGTCTGTCCCCACATACGAGACTGTCTCAAGGATACGTCTATGTAGGGTGGACCAACAGTAGGCTAACACTTTATAGGTAGGCAGTTTACATGTTTGAAAACATTGTATTACAATTACATTTCTTAGTTACCATCAAATTAGTTTAGCACTTTATTTAAAGTTCAAACTCGTGAATGTTCAAGATAGTTTTGAATTGGTTTAGAAGAACAGCTTGGCTGATTTTGACCTAAAGCACAACACAAATAGTTAAAGAATTGTTACTCTACTATTGCCAACCAGAATTATAGCTGACATAAACAACCTCAGACTACAAATTAATATTTTTATTTTGACTCTAAATTTCTTGTAGAAAGAACAACAGACATGTTTTTTAAAGCCTAACAGGCTCCTGCTATGAGCAACATAGCTATCCCATCATGGCTCTCCAAGATCCAGTTATCCTAAATATCGATAGTGGATTAGATTGAACATGGATTGGATAATACACTCCCCAAAACATGAAGATTGTTCACGAACAGCACTGCAAGTGATGAAGCCATAGCAAAGACAGGCAAATAAACATATCAGCGGACACAGACACTGTTTGTGTTTCCAATACTGAGACAGCTTTTGTCTTCATAATGACCATTATGCTAGAAAAAAAAAAAAAAAAGTTCATCTGTTCATAAGATCAGGATTCTGGGTGCCTCCAGTTCAGAAACATCGTAATTGGGAATTCACTACAATGAAGTAGAATGTTAATTGTTGAGAACATCACCTGTCTATCCCTTCTGTTCTCCCTCTTTTCTTTCTTTTTTTTATATTCTTTTCTTTCTTTCTTTTTTTTTTTTTTTTTGATGCATCTGTCACTCTTTGTTTCCATTACTTTCGCTCATGTGTCATTCCACATGTATTAATTCTTCTTTCACACTATGTTATTTCTTTCTCTGAATCCCGTCTCCTACTCCCCCCCCCCCCCCCCGCCTCCCCTCTCTTCTCACACAATTGCACAAAGCAGTGGAGTGTAATACTTCAAGAATGTTTGTACCTTTTACAGACATCTTCAGCATGTTTAGTTATGGATATAATAGCTTATGTGCATGACCTCCTCGCTCCTTCAATGCAAAACATATTTAAAATTCCTAGACCATATAAAATTTCACTATAAAAATAAATAAATAAATAAAAATAATCGTCCGTTATATAACGTTTCTTTTCTTTTCTTTTTTTTTTTTTAATGTCGTATGCTTTCTGTCATAATAATTTTGCAACATCATTTTTTTCTTCCATCTGAAAAGAACAGTGTCGCGCCACGCATGTCTGTCTGTTTGTATGTGTGTCAGTTATTCCACTGGTGATATATAGGGAGCTCGAATTTCGGACTGGAATCAGTAGCGAAAGCCGGGCCTATCCCGTCCTGTTACGCTATCTGTGATTGGCGGGTTATTTACGGGATATGGCGCTGTTACCTGTAAGAAATGCACATTCATTGGTGAAGCATTTTGTGAATGAATATTTATGCCCTGACAAGAGCGAGATTATCATAAAAGGAAGACGATGAAGGCGCTTTGGCTCCTGTTTTGATCATGCGTTTCCGAGCGCACTATCTGGTCCGCCTCAAGTCGTAACTTACCCACTTTATCTCTTCACCACGGCACGGGGAGACTAGCTTGGTGTAAAGTCGGGCTATGATACTATAGACATAGGCGGATATCCTAGGGGGTGGCTGGTGAGAGGATTGGACTGGGGGACGAAATTGTTATGAAAAGACACTGGGCGGAGAAACAATGCGGAAGTTACATTATACAGTATTATACGGTATGCTGAAAGTGGACAACTTAATCAAGTTTTCGTCTGTGACAGAGATCGGTCAAGGTAGCCATTTAACTCGCAACACAATGATTTACTGACAGTAAAATTAAAAATAACATTCAGAATTTGGCAAGCATAGAACTATCAACTCTGTCACTATAGTTTCTGTTCACTGTGTTTTCTTTAAAGAATAATGAAGTGACATTTTTGGGCTCTTGAAAGCAAAACATTTTTATTGCCATTGACATATCCTGTCGTTATTGGAATCAAACTGTGGCCACATGTATGAGCTGGCCTGATTACTCCGAATCTGATGTATTTGTTATAGTGGGGGGTCAGAGAATTAATATGTCTAAATGAATGTTTTATAACAACAGAAGTCAAGAGCTATGGTAGCTGACTGGATAACAGAGGGAAGTCAGAAATTTTACTGCAGTCATTCATGATAATCAATTTCGTGCATGTACCCATGACAATGTCAGCAATTGTAGTCACTAGTTTGAATTTCACTGCCTGTAAGTCACAAGGCGAAATGAACATCACAGTCTTACAATTATAAACTGATTTAGAACAAAGTTCTAAGTTCTAACAAAGTAGATTAAATTTCATCTCAGTCAATCTGTTTTCAAAGATAGGAGTTTTAATGTCTTCGAGACAGGTGAAAAAATAATTATATGAAGACTTGCTGACTGAACTTCACAGCCAATAAGGTTTTTTTTTCTGAAATGACCCAAATAGGTAATATCTCTTGTATACCTACTAAAAATCACATTATCAGGATGGTAAAACATACTGAAAGTACATGATTCTCAGCCGTATGTCGTGACAGATGCTTTATTACAAGACGGATGAGATAATAAAATAACATGGGGATTTAATCCATGTTAAATGTCTATTGATTCTCTACAAAATCGTTCAGCTCGTGAGGTAATTCGGACTTCTAAAGGTATTTATGTCGGTCGTACATTTCACAGGTTCGTATTAAGTGAAGTTGTAACTCACTTCTTAAATGCAAGCCATAGAATGGAATCAGGAGACAAAAAAATGAACATAAACAACATGTCTATAGTTATTATGCCCTTGCACTTGCAAAATCGGGAGATGTTAGCTTAGAGGATAGAAAACACCAGAGAGGCGGGCATTTTGTCAAAAATATCGAGATGCAGTTTTACAGTATCATACAGCCAAAAAAAAAAAAAGAAAAGAAAAAGAAAACTTACTTTTGTCTGGTCGATACAAGAACAGAAAAAAAAAAAAAGATATATCAAACTAATTAAAAGGAAGATACTCTGGGCGAGACGATGAAGGAAAACCAGGAAGAGAGAGAAGGGGCAGGGGGTGGGGACAAGGGGAGGGGACGGAAAGGAGAGGGGGAAAGGGGGGAGGGAGGAAGAGGAACAGGAAAAAAACAAAAAGAAATACTTTTTTTTTGCCATACCAGAAAAATTCACAGTATAATGACCACATTAAGCAGGTATAATAGTTCTGTTCTAAAAACATGATGTATCGTTTGGACAAGGGTGTTTACAGTAAGTCTGTTCAATATACAAGAGTTAGCAACAGCTTTGAACAGCTGAGGACCCTACCGAATAGAAAGCGTTTTAGCCTGTGTAGAGAAAATGGAAGAGAAAGCATTTTTTAAAAAAAAATATTCTGTCTACTTACTCCACTTTTACCTTTTATGATGTGGAGATCTTAGCATCTTTAATTTTTATTGGAAATCTGTCGTTGTTTGTACATTTATTTTGTTATTATTATCATTATTATTATTATTATTACTATTATTATTATTATTATTTTGGTTTCTTATTTTTCATTTGCTATTACTTTGTTTGTTTGTTTTCCATTTAGGCGATCTCAGCTTTGGCTAAAAATATGAGGAATATATAACTTAGGTACCATTCGTTCCAGAGGCTTCAATTGTCCTGGTGAAAGAACAGATGGAATGTTAGTGATATTTCTTGCTCATTATGGTGAATATCTGCTGTCCCATTCAGCACTGGTTCTTCAACAAAAGAAAGGATGCCAGACATGGTGAAGTCTTGTTTTCAGAACTCAGAAGTTTCTCAGATATATCTGATTGATAACACAATATCGGTAGCTGTTCCAACCAAAGGAATTTTGATGTTTGATGACAATATCGGTGGCTGTTCTAACCAACGGAATTCGATGTTTGAAAACAATATCGATGGCTATTTCAACCAAAGGAATTCGACGAAAACGATGTGCTGTGTTGCTCAGTCTTGAGACAGCGCTTAAAGTTCCATGCACTTAAAGACTGAGAGAAGAATTACGAATGGGTGTGTATGTGTTGGGAGGGAGGGGGGGGGGAGGATGAGGTCAATTAATAAGACATAATAGGAGAAAATTTTACTCCATGTAACTGCAGTTTTGAAACAGTTAATTAGGAATCCAAGATGATGATCATCCAAAATAAGAGAAATCGGTTCAAGTTTTTAGATCTCACTATTCGTGTAACGGCTGCTGAGAGACGCTACATCAATCTTAACCCACTGGATATAAAAAAGCAGAACGTTCGCGAACCTGAACTTTACAAGGGTTAATTCCAACTATATTTTTCTATTTGTTTTAAAGTGCCCACAAATTTGGGGGAGGGCGTGGATAGGGGAGTGAGGGGAGGGAGGGGAGGGGAAATTATTATGTAGTCAAGAACCCATCCTGTATCCTCCTCCTCCACCTCTCCCTCTCTCTCTCTCTCTCTCTCTCTCTCTCCTTGAGAACGTTGTGAGAAGAACAGACAAAAAACAAGAAAGGAAGAACAATTGAAAGAAAGAAAGAAAGAAGGAAAGTAAGAAAGAAAGACAGAAAGAAAGAAGAACAGGCAGAGCTATAGATAGATAGGCAGATAGACAGACAGAAAGGATGAATAATGAAAGAAGAAGAAAGACGAAGGACAGAGGTACAAAATGTCCCCCAAAATGTCCTCCATTACTTCAGAGCGCAGAGATCACGCCTTTTGAAGTACATACATAATATAAGGTCGGGAAGCCACAGTCAGATAGAGGGATAAGCAAATAAGCGGGCCGGCCCGTGCAGGGGCTCAGGGAGATAAGAGAAAAGCTCTCTCTCACACAATGGATTCATCTTTATCAAAAAGAAGTAAATAACTACCAGAAACCAGCGGAACAAATTATCCCTCAGATAATATACGATAGCTTTATTTATCACTTTTTGGTTTGAAACCAAGATATCGGACATTTTTTTTTCTCCTGCTTTCCTCCTCTTTCTTTCATCTATCTGTCCTTTTTTTTCTTCTCCTGTTAACTTTTTCTTTTTTTTTCTTTCTTTCTTTCTTCCTTTCTTTTTCTTTTTTTTCTTTTTGTCTGTTTTTTCTCATTTATGTTGTTTCTTTCCTTCTTTCTTTCTTTCTTTCATTATTTCTCTCTACCTTTCTTTTTCTCTCTTTCTTTTCCTTCTTTCTGTTTTCGATCTGACACCCTCTTTCGTTTTTTCATCTTTTAATTTTCTTTATTTTATTTATTTTTTTTAAATCTCATCTTTCTCTCAGGATTTGTCTTTCTTGTTCTATCTTCCCATGTCTGTATGTCTGATTTTTTCTTCTTCTTTTTCTTCTCATTTCTTTCTTATTCTTTTCAGTTTTGTTCGTCGATCGCTGTCAGCAGCTAATAGATTTATTCTGGATGTTATATTCTCTCTCTTTATATCCTGTCCTAATGCCTTCTCTCCATCCTCTGTTTGCAAGTTATGTAATGAATTATCCCCCGCTCTATCATTAGTTCAGGAGGTGGGGGTGGGTGGGGGTGGAGATGGGGGAAGGGGCCGTGGCCCAGAGTTAGGCGACTGCTCCTCGATGAAAACGTCGAGGGCTCAAATCCTACAGCTGGAATAGGACAGATTTAAAACCTGATTGCTCTTTTTTTTTTTCCCCCCAATGACTCAGCTGGCTGTTTGATTAGGGAAGCCCGATGCCCAGCCTTCTCGGATAAAGACGAATACATTTCGGAGATCGCGTCCCTATGTTGTGCACGTTAAAGAATCCATGGCAGTTAAAAATCTTATGAAAAGTGGGCTGAGGCGCAATTTCCACATTCCAAATCAATACCCAAACTGAGCAAGCATTTAAAGCTGAGGTAAACCTACTCTCTTAGAACTGAAAGGCTGTAAACATTTAAAAAAACAAAAAGGTAACATGCATTGCTGATACTGAGATTGGGATTTGGAGACGAATAAAAGGAGGAAAATGAAGGCAAAGGAGAAGGCGAAGAAATAAAAAAGAAGAAAAACAAGAGGAAGTTTTCATATCAGGACTACTATTTGGTGATCTGGAGCATGGCTTGGCGACCAGGCATGTATCTCTAAACTTTGAATAATCAAGTGACAGGTTATACACATCATGCAGAATAAACTGTCGTTCGCAGCTCACGCGCCAACCTGAGGACTATGGAGAATGGGATCACTACAGCACAATCCAGAAGAGGCTGAAAATAAATTGCATTACATGTACGAGCTTTTGAAAGACAAGAGTCGATGTTCAGAGATTGAAATTTTACTTGTATAAACTTAAAGTCAGGATAACATATTTGTTTGTTTGTTTGTGTTGGGGTTTAACGGCACATCAGCACGATTATGGCTATATTGTGCCAAACACGGTAAGATACGCATACATGTCAAGAAGAGGAGAGGAAGGAGAGCGGGATAGATGACAGGAGCAAGGAGAGAGAGAAGAGAAGTCATCACTGGAACGTCGAGGATGGCATTCCATGGGAGACATCCCATTGTTGGCGTACTTTCACCGCCTGCAAGTGTGAGCAAAGAACCTCTTTATATATATACCCAAGGCCCCCGCAGAGGGGGGGGGGGGGGGGGAAGGGAGGAATAACC
>JBCEWB010098055.1:0-12229 GCA_039654565.1 Peronia peronii
ATGTATGTATGTATGTATGTATGTATGTATGTATGTATGTATGTATGTATGTATGTATGTATGTATGTATGTACGAATAATTTAGTCAGGTGATAGAACATCAACCTTTGACAACATGAACAAAAATTGCAATGACAAAGCGTGGCTTTATCATAATCACCAATGCTTCCACCTCCTGCTCTATCATCGTCACCATCATCTCTGTCAATACTGTCATCATCATAATTTACTATTCTTCACCACCAGCTCTGGCACCATCGTAATATTTATTCATTTTCTCCTTGGTATTCACCATAACATTTACCACAACCATCGCCATCTCCTTGTTCACAATCATCTCCATTATCATTCTCGTCATATTACGTTTCTTCCCCATCTGGCTCGTGTCTATCATTTTATTTCCTTCTTCACATCCTGCCAACCATTCTCTTCTACAACAACAATAACAACACCAACAGCAAGATGTACTTTTATGCCATCCCTCAATCATACATGGTTTTTCTTATAGGGTTAGATCTAAATCTTGTTCCTCTTGTGAGGCCCAACCGAACAAACATCAGTATCACTGGAAGTCGCCATGATTGTTGACAAAAGGGAATTAAGACCAATTGACTGAGTCAAAATAGCAAGTCACATATTCTGATGATGCATTAATCATAAACCCCTCTCCAACTATGTCTATTAGAGAGGTAGGCCCTACATGTGTCCCTATAAGCACTACCATATATTAATGCAGTGATGGCGTTTTTATTGTTTAAAACATATTTATTTATATCCACACAAGAAAAATCTTTCACAATGATGAAACACCAAACAAGAGAAAAACGTACATACTCCATGCATGCCATAACTTGAAATGAATTCATTGCTTGAGTTTTTCCTGCTTTGCTTGCATAACTATTTCTATTCTTCAGTAACCCTCAACACCTGTCAACTCCGCATAAATCTGTTCCGCTCTCGCATTCTCTACTCTAGATTTAGTAATAACAACATCATCCACTGGCCCATCCTGAGAATTGGTCTCTGTTCTTCCAATCTTCTGGACGACGTCCATGCCATCCAATATTTTCCCGAACACGGTATGGCGACCATTAAGCCACGGTGTTTCTTTAAGAGTGATGAAAAATTGACAGCCATTTGTGTCCTTTCCTGTTGGAGAAAAATATACTTGCATTATTGGGCCTGAGCGTTACTTTTCTCAGATAAGAGCAAATATAATTCAGACGTTCCGTCTGCACGTCTGACATATTAAAGAATCTTTCTCAGATAAAAATTGGATGAAGAGCAGGTGGAGATGCCGCTGTTTGGGCAAAATTTCCAAATACCAAAGTAATACCACAAAGAAATCTAATCTAAACTGAACAAGCACTTAAAGCCTGGACAATCTTAGTTTCTTATGATTGAAAGGCTATATACTTTAAAAAAAAAAGAGAGAGAGAGAGACGCTCACCGCATTTATTCAAGCATGATTTGTTGTTAAGGCTTGGCACGGATAAAAATTAACATCAAAATCATTGATTACTCTGTGGTAAATTAGCAATGAATTAGCATGTTGTTACAAAGTGTTTTCTTTTACTTTTCTATTCTAAGGCTGCAAACGTAATCGCTTCGATTTAATCATTTGTTTTTTGTTGTATTTTTCATGAGCACCTGAAAGTCATGAGATCGAATGACTGACTCAGGGTGAATTTGCTTGTTTTCTTTCAAATCTCAGGTGTGTACATGTTTCTATGTAATCATGTATAAACTTATGACGATGTGTCCATGGTTTGACTCCCGCTGAGGTTTCCATAATCTTCTTTTCTGGATTTTTCTTCACTGATTGGACCCCGAAGAGTTCTCCCTCCGACATAAGCCACTTTGTGTTTGATTTGCATATACCGAGTACAATTTTATGCAAATGAACTTATCACCGATTGTAGAGAGAAGTACGGCAGCAAAAGGCATTTTTTTTTTCAAAAAATGTCGAAAACATTTTTTCAGTGTTTTAGTTGTCTCATCGAATTACCAACAGATAATCTCTAAGAGGAAAATATCCTTTGTCTTGCTTGCTGCCTTGGAAGCGGCGAATTATTGCCACCCTCTTGGAAATAAACAGCAATATCTGCCTTTCACACTTGCCCTTAATTTTTAATATTCATCTGCCAAACCCCATCAATCAAAAAATGCGTAATAATACATGTATATGTATTTAACAAGTACGACTTGCGTCAAGGCTCTAGCTGTTCTAAAGTACTACGAGGAATTTTATTTTCTTATTATAATGTAGCCTTTCAATCCGTAGAAAAAGGGATTCTTCGGCTTCAAGTGCATGGCCAGTTTGGTGACAAAAAATTTTGTGGGTAGAAATTTGGTATTGGAAACTTTTGCCTTGGGCAATCTCCGACTGCTTTTTTATTAGATTTTTAATTTACAAGAGTTCTGACAAGATAACGTGCTCATGGAACGTCTAAAATATATTCACCCTTATTCGAGAAGGCTAGATGTCAGAGTTTCCCAACACATCAAGCCAGGAACCGTTGAGTCACTGTAAAAACTGAGGGAGTTCTAATCTTCTCATCCTCTGGTAAGATTCGAACCCGTGATGTAAGTATTTTTGCCAAGGAGCAGACACCTAACCCCTCTGCCACAGCGAAGATTCAGACTGAGGCCATTCTAAAAGTATGGCGAGAGTTCAGATTCTGGCCATCTGTAAAATCGACGAAGGGGCTGAAGCTGTTTGCCCTAAGGACTGAGAAAGGATTGAGGTTGGTCGTCCATAAGTATGAATGGGCTTGGTCTTTAAAACATTCTTAGTGGGACGTTTCCCTGAAGCGAACAGTCTGACGTCAAATTAATTATGATTGCTTTACATCTAATAAAACAAAAGGATTGAGACTGATCGTCCATAAGTACGCCTGAAACCTCGTCTCTGGCCGTCCATAAGTACATATGTATTATGGCCAATTCGTGAAAGCAACATCTATTAATTACGTTCTCGGGGTCACCGTGGCCGAGAGGTTAGGCATCTGCTCCTTGGTGAAAAACTTACATACCAGGGGACAGGAAAGATTAATAGAAGAATAGAGTTGCATTTTTTTTTTTTTTTAGTATCTTGATGGTCCCTGGCTTCTTGGCTAGGGAAGCTTGCCATCTAGCCTTTTCGGATAAGGCCAAATAATTATATTTCCGAAATCCTGTGTGCACGTTACGCACGCTAAAAAAACCTTGGCAGTCAAAAATCAAATAAAGAGTAGGCGGAGACGCCGCTGGGTGGGCAAAATTTCCAAATTCCAAATTTCTACCCACAAAAACTCTTCTCAACAAAAACTGGGCACTCACTACAAGCCAAGATAATCGTACTTTCTTAATATTTAAAGTATCATATAGAATAAAAACAAAATAGTACACTCTGAACTTATGTGCCCTGCAGTATCAGCAGGAAGGAAATAGCTGTGCCGGAAGACTAAACATTATTATTACATATTACATACAGTCAATGTAAGATTTAGATCTACATGTATTCTAAAGAGTGAATTTCAGTGAGTTTTAATCCTACAGCTACCTGGGATACAATTACTAAAATTTTGAGATTAGCGAAATGTTGCCTCTTCTAAGCTGTGGAAACTCACAGCCTCCTTCGTAGGCTTACGACATGGAAATGACTTCCAACAAATATACACCACAGAAAAAACTACATAATTAATGCACAAGTACACAAGTATATTTTTTTCTTTGCAAAAAAACTGCTCTCTGAAAACTGAAATGCACTTAACAGAAAGTAAGTAATCAAATATAAAGTAATTTTCAGAATCATTTAAATAACCATAATCTCACCTGCATTTGCCATACTGACCCAGCCAGCTCCATAGTGATCGAGGCTGAAATTCTCATCATCAAAGTAACCGCCCCATATGCTTTTGAATCCTGTTCCATCATCATTGGCATAATCACCGCCTAGGAGAAACACATACATATATTATAATGTTAGGAGTATTCTCAAACTCATTACTCAAATGAATTACACTCCAGTTTGTTAATAAGGAAAGGTAGGAGTGGCACAGGTTACTTTCAAAAATCAAGCGATGAATTTTGAAATAGGTGAAATCATATTAGGTTACGTTCTATATACGTCTTTCAACCTCCTGGTAGAGATTGTCTCGCATACTAGGTATGAAAATCATCATTGGGGTTCGCTGAGAAAAATGCGGATGAAAACGATATGCATCATGATCGCAAGCCATTTTACAATAGTATTTTTCTTAAGACTTTAAAAGTTCTCTATTAATGAAGAAGAGAAATGACAGAGAACAAAAATGGAGAATGGTTTAAAAATTCAGTCATATATTTAACTTTCTACGAGTCTAAGCGGTAATGTCCTAGTGGTATCGATCAAGACAAAGTTAGTGTTTTAATTAGTACAAAGGAAATGTCGACTCGAAAAGAAAAAGCTGTGAGCAGATGTTTTATGTGAATGTAATACTGAAATTACATATATCACATGTTATCACATGTATGCAGACTACACCCAGCTATATCGGTCTATTGTTCCATCAAATGTTCCATCCCTAATAAAAGCAGTCGAAAGCTGTATTCTTGATATCAACAACTGGATGATCAGTAAAAACTAAAACTGAACACTGATAAGACAGAAATATTACTTTGCTAATACAGATAGAAACATAGGGGCTGCTGATATAGATGACATACATCTAAACGGTACAGAAATTGCTGGTTTCAGTGAAAAGGCTAAAAATTTGGGCGTTTATTTTGATCGCACGTTATCAATGGATCATCAAGCTGACCATCTCTGTAAGTAGCAAATGTATTGTGAATTGCGTAGAATAGGACAAATCTCACATCTGTTAACTATGAGGCTTGTCTTAAAATTCTTATTTCGGCATTCATTTTTTCGAGATTAGATTATTACATTGCTCTGCTGTCAAATCTAAGTAATGAGACTGTAAACAAATTGCAGAGTTTTCAAAACAAAGCTGCACGGCTCGTCTTACGAAAATCGAGTCGAGAGCACATTACCCCTATGTTGGTTGAACTACACTGGTTACCAGTGAAAGCCAGAATTAAATACAAAATTGAACTGCTGTGCTTTAAATGCTTAAACAAAACATCACCACAGTATCTCCAAGACCTTATCCACCAGTACATACCATCTCGGTCACTAAGATCATGTGATGTAGTGCTACTAAGTATGCCACCTAATCCAAAGAAAAAAGTTGGAAAAAGAGCATTCGCCAACTATGCTCCAACCGTTTGGAACTCTCTTCCAAACTCTTTGAGGGCTCTAAACTCTGTAGAAGAATTTAAGACTTGCCTCAAAGCATATTTGTTTAAAATCAGCACGCGGATAATACACCAAAACACTGATGCTCACCTTGAATCATGAAGTCACTGATGACTCTGTGGAAACGGCTGTTTTCATATCCATATCCATGTTTATGACTCGCCAACTCCACAAAGTTCTGCACTGTCAGAGGAGCGACGTCTCCAAACACTCCAATGACGATAGTTCCAGCAGGAACTTCCCCGATGCTGATATCAAAAAATACCTTCTCTGTCACAAGTGGCTAGAAGAAACAGAAGAAACAGAAATGACAGCAAATTCATAAAAAAAAAAACTGCCAGTAATATGGCATATAAGTGAGTGTATTTAGGAGAGAAGAAATAAGAGAGATAGAGACAGAGTTCGCAAATACGTCTGTACAATTAACGCCTGGCGAGAGCTGAAATGTCAGACTTGTTAGAGAACATTTCAAAACAGTCCCATCTGACAGACTCAGAACATTTTAAAACAACCCTACTTGACAGAGTCAGTTAATTTATGATAACTGAAAATGGTTAGATTCTAAGCTGATGTTTAATATAATAATATTTTAATAAATAATCCTGACTACCGGTTCATCGGTGGCATCAGTTGATGTTACACATGGCCGATGTATCAGTGTTTCGGCCTCTTTCATTTGAGAATACAATATAAACTATGGAATTCCACACTTTTTTAGATCTTATATGGTTCACTGAATTTTTTTTTTTTTTTTTTTTAAATGGGCAAAAAATATTCCGATTGAAATAACACAATGCCACGGGACTTAGAAATGATATGTCAGCAATGATCCATTTCTCGTGAATAAACGAAATAGGCGTGAGCCAAGTACTGACATTTTCTTTTCTGTATATATATACACAGACGCCATGCATTCTTATGAATATTTGTGTTTCATGAGGATCGAGTTACTAGCTCTGTTTTTCTTTGTAAACTATATGAGACGCATGAGTTGTACCGCAGTGCCCCAGAGCAAATGCAATTAAATGTTCTGCAGAAGAAAAAAAAAAGGCGCTGATGGTCTATCAGTTGTACACAAATGTTTGTTGCTGGTTAATAATTACACACGATAAGAGTCAAGAAAATGGACATGAACTGGTTCTGTCACAGTAGCATGACTTTTTTATGATGACTTTTTAGCAGTACATCTAGTTTGACACAGCCTGAATGATATAATATGTACCAAAATCTTCAAAGTTATTCAGCTCTGTGATGATAATTTTCAAAGAATAATGAAGAAACAGCTAAAACATTCACAGTATATATTTAGGCCAACAGAATTCAGTCTCACGGTATAATGAATTTAATCTGTAGGCAAAGCAATCTTTGTTCTGCTTGGCATGACAAGTGCAGGACATCCAGCCTTGCCCTATTAAGTACCGGTACTCGATATTTCACTACGGTAAGTTAGGGTTTCACCACGGTGAACTAGGGCGGTGAAAATACAGGACATAGATCTATTCACTGAGGAGATTGTTTTCGTACTCTCTATGAATTAAGGTAGAGAGCAATGGTGTGCGGAGATCCTGGGTTACTCTTTCGTCAGAATCCGTTGTGGATCGACAACACACAATCCTACTGTCGATGGCGCATAGCAATCTATGCAGTCAATGTTTCTCTAAGCTCTCCTTCGTCGGAGGTCAGGGGCTATATACATGTAGCGATGTCCTTCATTATTTATTAACTTTCCAGATCCCGTGGTTTGTTTCTTAGCCTTTCAATCTCCGGGAGTGGTGATGGTAGGGGAGAGAGAATTCTCGGTTTCCCGTGGTTAGGAACATCACAGGGTCCCCATTAGGGACAAATCAGCCCCCCTCCCCCCTTCCCTCTCCCTCACCCCGCTACCGAGCGCGGAGGATGCTGACGGACCACGAAATTGGAGGATTCCGGGAGGCCTCTGTCTATCCGAGACAAAGGGTGCACAGCACCAGAAAGTAGACCAGCGCTTTCAGGAAACCCCGGGAAGCACCTGCACAGGAGGAAGCCAGCAAATGCCAGAGCCAACAAACCAGGGACAAGGCGGGGAGGCAGCGCTTCAAGTCCTGGGCGACTGCTCCCATGGCAGAAGCCAGTTGCGGAAATCAGAATGCGGCCCACAGACCAAGTCTGTGGTGCGGATGAATAAGTAGCGTTGACCCGTCTCAAAAACAGCCACCACATCTGGGCCCACACGTGGTGGGGTCTGTCATTACCCCTCGAAGTCCCGGGCGAGGTTAGGGGGAGGTTGTGCGGATTCAAAGAGTCGGTTTCAGGAACTACAAGCGGTGAAAGTGCAAGAAAGAGCTAACTGGACAAAATGCACCAAAAGCCTATTAAGATATACCATGACTGGTATCCCGACATGGCAAAGCCAGCTGAGGCACGCCCAAAGGACGGTCAGAAGGTCAAACAGATTCGGCAGATTTTTATTACAATTATCGTGTTGTTGTTATTATTGTTGTTGTTTTTTATTGTTGTTACTGTTATTGTGTTACTGGATGACAGTAGAGATATAAAATATAAGATTCTGTTCCAAGGTTCTGCTGCTTGGACTGGAGGGATAACATGTTTTGTCTTGGTCCTTCCTCCTTCCTGCTCGCTCGTATATGGATAGTTCACGGAGTCATCTCCGAAAATGTCAAGACTTGGTTATGAGGAAGGCCGGGGAAGGGGGGGGAGGGGGATATACAGGGATTCAGAAAGGCATGTGCATTTTAGAAACCTAGTTGTGATACAGCCACTGCCCGTATTGAGAGTGTACCAGGAAATTCAGCTGCATTTTTCTGTGCTCAATGCAGAACAAGTAGGGGCCAGCCACAGACTGCGTAACACTGTAACTTTCAGGCGAAAGTGAACATTCGAAAAAGCAAACATACTTTGATTGTGTCTATTTGTTTAGTATTGTTTATCAATAAACGCTTTAATTTTGAAACAGTTTCCTTGCAACAAGGATCAAAATGCAGTCAGAAGATATCATTTCGTTTCTCACCTTCTGTATTATCTATACCTCATCTTTGTGATCGGTGTAAAAAAGAAATGAAACATGTAGTGAATACTTTAAGGAAAGTAGCGAAATAGCAATGCATTCCGACTGTCATTAACTGTCACATTGCAATTTCAAGATCATGAAGTTACCGTTTTATCATGAGTTTCTAAGAAGTGACTCAGAAAACAAAAACAAAAATGACACGATCAAAAGTTCACAAAATGCTGCATACACATTACACGTGCATAGATTTCACCAGAAACAAGCCCTTGACAGCATTCGTCAGTTCTTCATGTTCAGAAATGCATTTCGCCCTATTTCCGTAAATTTCCCATCTATCGGTAATTTTATTATTATTATTATTTTTACTAACAGCTAAAATCAAGGCCTATCTAGTCAGCTTCCACTTCAGATTCTGGTATTCATTAACGCAGGTAACATAAATGGTTCGCACTGCCTCTGATTCGGCCGGTCATTGAATATGCGTATAAGTAATAAAGTTCCGACTGTTCAACATGGCACCTGTAATGTGCTGTAATGGAAATATTCAACAGTCATTGTTATAGCTTGGCAATATTATAAGGGCCAATATGAGTTCTTACTAGATGATGTTATGAAATTTTTGCTCTGGACCTTGAATCGGTACCTTGCTCTTCCCAGGTTTGTTCCTAGAGCTGCTGTAAAACTAAAAAGTGTGAGCGAGGCCACATGGCCACGGAGGCCATTTGAAGCAGACGCTAAAGAAACCAGGACATTCGAGAACCTACCTAGGAGGAAACTTCGTTCTTATTGAATCATCATTTTGTTATTGATGTTTATAGTTTAATCATTTCTCAGTCTCACTATCATAATAGATATCTTTCTGCTAGTGTTATTATTTAATAAGTAGTAATTAGCTGGCGTTATATTTAATTAGTAGTAATTGGCTAGTGTTATATTGAATTAGTAGTAATTAAACCTTTGAAAATGATTGCAAGTCTTTGAGTAAAGCATGAGCTGGGTTAGTGAATCAAATTGTCTGAGTGATATAACAGACATTGGTGTCAAAATACTTGTTTAATACAGTATTAGGAGAATGCCATGGTGCCAACCTAGAAGAGCGTGTAACGAAAGGGAAAAACAGGGAAAAAGAGAAGACGAGATAGAAAGAGAGAGAAAGAGACAGAAAGAGACAGAAAGAGAGCATGCCAATGCACAAACCATACCCCCCTCCCTTTCCCCGCCCCCTTCCTATTTTCAACTGTAGTCCACATTCCCTCTCACCATCACTTTGTGCAACGTATTTTTTCTTTATCAAATCTATTATTAATTTCCAGTTTTTCTGAAGGCGACACTTACTCACTGCATTGTATCTAAATAAGTAATAATCCCTAAGTTTTTTACTTGGGTAGATACAAAGTTTGTTAGGGTATTTCAGGGTTTCACATACTGGTGTTATAGCCTTTTAAATTCCAAATATTATTTTAGAAAAACAAAACAATGTATTAAAAAATTGCAGGGGAAAATGTATTTTATAATGTCATGTATTACATGCAACATTTCCAATGCAATTTTACATGAATACAATTTACCATACACTACAACAATATGTGATTTTTTAAAAAAATAGTTCATACATTAATAGCTTAATCCACAATTTAAGCTTATGCACAGGGAAGGGACATTCCTAATACCTTTTCTAAGAAAAGGGAACACTAGTAATAAACATTCAATTTTTAAGATTTCAGTGCAATGCATAGCATTTCAATAAACAAAACTCCTGGAGTTTACTTCTTTTGGTGATAAAGATTTTTTAATTTTGTTGTTGTTGTTGTTGTTGCTGTTGTTGTTTTGTTTTATTTTGCTTTGTTTTCAGTGAAAACACTGGATTTATACTTATTTAGATGAAGCTTTTTTGTCTGTTATTATTATTATTATTATTGCTATTTCGCACCTGAACAAGCAAAATCCCTAAAATATAGGTGCATCTTTTGCTGCCGATTTAGATTGAATCTCGGTATTTATTAGGGGGCACCAACGATCTGTCAACTTGGTCTACCATAATTCGAGAATAATCAAATGTCTGTTTGTGGATAACATGTGATCTCTTATTCATTAAGTAAAGATTGAGACATGACATTCGGTGCAAGAGTGGTTTTGGAAGAATCGATTCAGTATGTCGATGCAAAAGGCTTCTTTTAAGGCACCAGTGCCCAACTATGAATAATGACCTATGCCAATGTTAGTTGTATGATACTGACAGACAGCGAAATTTGAAAGGCGAATCATAAGAGCATGGACAAACAAGGCATGGTGAATGATGTACGTGGAGTCCTTTTGCACAGTGAACGATAAACTTAGAATAGTCAACACTAAATGCAACGCAAGCCGTTTTCCGAACTCGTTCTCAGCACTCACCTCGACTTTCGTAACCCACGATAACGAACTGCTACTGGGTGACTCACTTCCATTTTTTATCTCTCTTCAACTATATAAAATGATGATACATGATACCAATTAATAAGAAAAGGGAACTAAAGGAAGGCCTACTTAAACATTAGGCTTGGTGTTAAACTTACATGAAAAGAGGGAAGAAAAGACGATAAGAAGGAATAAAAAACCGTAGGAAGGTTGAAAGCAAAAAGAAAAGAAAAGAAACAGAAGCAAGTCAAATAATTAATTCAGCTGTAAATAACTATGTGAATAGAAAACAAATGAGGTGCTTTTGTCAAAAGTAAAGAAAGAAAGAGAAAAACAAATGGATATCGACACAGTACAAACTAAATCTTTACAAGAATTGGTTACTCACAGTAACGACCACCATCCACTCGCAGGGCAAAGATTCTGGAATAATTATTACAGGCGCAGGAATGGAATTGTTTTATTCAGCTTGGGTCTCACTGAACCAGTATCTCCTTGCACATGCCGCTCTGTAAACATTATCCCGTTGTGATACTGTAAAACAGTAAAATGAGCTAATGGAGCTCACAGGGTCTTTGAAGATTTTCAGCTTTATCATAGGAATTTTAACCTATGGAACATTCTTTTGATTCAACTAGACGACTGGAGGATCAGTGTTAACAAATTCTTAATCTTATGTAGAACTAAATCTAGATCTAGAGGACTGGATCCCATGGAGGGTCAGTGTGTTGTGGGAGAAAGGGGGGGGGGGGGGTTAATCTGTATGTGCATCATGTCAGATTGCACCAATCTGAACCGATCTTGACCGATATTTTTCTGGACATAATGCTATGAGACTAAAAGAGCACTATAAAAGTAATATAATTTGGTACAAGATTATACCAAATAGTCCATGAGGATTGCTGATATTGCTTTCCCCACTCTCTTTCCCTACCTTCTCTCTCCTTTCTAAGTCTGCTCCTTCCTCCTGTATCCCCTTTTTTTTTTTTTCATAGGATAAAGTAAATTTGCACTGTCACTTTTTTCACGAAAGTGAGACGAAATTAAAACAAAGGCGAATTGAGAGCAAAAGGCACGCATCGCGCTAGCTAGATAGAGCTAGTGTTTCGTGTGTTTTGAAGGGGTCGCCGTGATTATGTGGTTTGTCATTTGCTCCATTGGTGAAAACAATTCACGTCGACGAAGGGTGTGTGTCCAATTCGTGAATCCCCCTACTGGGGAATAGAAGGACACAAAAATAGAAAACTTGCATTTTTTCAGAGACCTAACGGTCCTGTGGACAGGGAAGCCCGACGTCTAGTCTTCTTGGGTAAGGGTGAATATACTTCGGAAGTCTTGTATGTACGTTACGCACGTTAAAGAACCATTGGCAGTTCATAATCGATGCAGAGTAGGCGGAGTGCCGCTGTCCGGACAAAATTTTCAAATTTCAAATTTCTACCCACAGAATTCTCCGCAAAAACAGGAGGGGGCGCAGTGGCTCTGTGGTTTGGCGTCTGCTCACGGAGAAAACGGGCCGGGATCGACTCGCGGGTCCTGCATCG
>JBCEWB010098066.1:0-12229 GCA_039654565.1 Peronia peronii
TTTCTACCCACAAAATTTCTCAGCAAAAATTGGCAACTTCTAAAAGCCGAGATAATCCTACTTTCTTTGGATTGAAATGACTTAAGAAAAACAAACAAGCCGTGGGTTCTCTTTTGGTGTGTAAGAAAGGTGTCCTGGCTATGAAAAGATGAAACAAGTCCACGTTAGTTGTTGCCTCTCTTAGCCATTTTCTGACGGACTCGCGAACTGGCCTAAGAGATACACTTAAACACGTATGACGTTAATGTGATTGGCATGACCGCCAACCATATGCCTTGAGGGCATATGAAATTGTAAATCTGCAAATTATTACTATTACTGTGCTCTTTATGTGGCCCAAGCAAGGTAATAGTAAATTCGAAAACAATCGTAGGTGATATTAGTTGGTGTTTTTTTTGTGTTTTTTTTGTTTTGGTCATTTCTTGACACAGAAATAGGTGATATAAGCTGGGTTTTTTTTTGTTGTTGTTGTTTTTCGTCATTTCGTGATACAGAAATAGGTGATATAATTATTATTAGTTTTTTTTTTTCATTTCCTGACACAGAAATAGATGATATAAGTTCTTTTTTTTTGGTTTTTTTTTCCCCGTCATTTCTTGACACAGAAGTAGATGACATAAATTGCTTTTTTTTTTTTTTTTCGTCTTTTCTTGTCACAGAAGTAGGTGACATAAGTTGCTTTGTCTGGCTTGGGATTCGTGAGGGTGTGGGGTGTTCACGACTATGAGCTTAATCACGGTGAAAGAGAGGGCTTGACAGGACGGTGGCCTGTACTCTTTCAAAACCATGGTCTGTGATAGAAGATTTGAATAGACAGACAGCCAGAGACCAACAAAGACAGGCAGACAAGTGAATGGATGAGCGGACAGCAGAAGCAGATGGACAGTAGAAGAGACTTATAGAATGAGGAGGTCATTGATGAATCTGATGTTGATTATGGGTTAAAATGAAGTTGATGCAGTTTGAAAATAAAAAATCTTTCTCTTGCCCCCCCCCCCCCCTCCCCCCCCCCCTTTGTTGTTGTTGTTGTTGTTGTTACGTTTATCGTAGCACAACTTAAGCTCATAATGACTGTCATCCAATAAACTGCCCATATCTTCTACGCTTTCATTATTACGCTTTTGTTCATCATTCATTGCTCTCTCCTCTGCCTTAAGTGAGTGGCCTCTGTCCTAGAGCCAAACGTGAAAGTAATTCCTACTGGATACAGAACAAGAACTAAATAATCTATAGTAATAAAAACGGAGAACATTTAAAAAGCACTTATTCCCCTTACAGTAGAGACTCTAAGCACTTTCCAATCCATAATTGCCCCGACAGACCCAAAACTTAAAAGGGGCAGCAAGAAGCTTTCACTAGTGTTGTATGTATATTGTAAGCTTCTTGGGGGCACTCATTACTTTCTCAGCTCAAGGGAAGTATATGAGGTAGCTAGCTACGAGGCGCTCAGATCCTTACCAGTCTAACAGTAAAATACTCTGTCCATAATCAGGCACCCATTTCAATCTGGGTCGTCAGGAAAAAGTGCATACGGTAAATTGTTTATGCCAAGGATAGAATGCCAGGACCAGCTGGCGTTCGAACTCGGAAATTTTGATCCCGAATAACTGTAAAGCAAAGGATATATTTCCCCAAAATACTGATGCTTACATTTTCAGAAGCTGAAGAATCAAGAACATACTCTACGGTTTAGGATCGTGCAAGCGTGATGTGAATGTGAATTAGCAAACTAATTAGTTCTAATATGAAAGGCGATCTTCAAAATATCACTTTTTTTTTAAAGAACATATTACATTTGAACTGTTATAGATGCTCCCTTGTAACCTTAGCCCTAAGCGTGTCAAGCGACCCATGTAGTCCAAGATTTGCTCATCAAACTTTGCATTTCAACTTCTTTTTCCAGCCAATACAAAGTACAGTTATGCGATACTCATAATTATGAGCTTATAATGGCCTTAAAGCACAGCTTTTAAACCTAAACGTTAATGTTACCGTGAAAATCCCGACACTCCATTAGTTTCTATTAACATGTTCAGGGTTGAAGCATGTGGGAATGTGTTTCAACAAAGAGAAAGGAATGCGCCAGGATTAAAGATCTTGAAGTCCAACGTCGTTATTTTGATTGTAAGTTGATAACATGTACAAAATCGCCTCTTTGCCAGGAGTTCATTTGTTATTTCCTCTTGCTCTCTATCACGAACTTTGAAGGTGAATGGATGTTAGTTGTGACGTTGTAAGTGGTAATCAGGCGGTGAATACGGACGAGACGCACACGTAACAGAGAAATAAGAACAGGAATCCTCGACGTCGAAATGATGCAGAATTTATTGCAGGTGCTTGGTAACAATACAAACTTCAGGGCAGCTGTCTTAACTCCGATGCATACGGCACTCACTGCATTGCACTTTCTCCTTCTCCCTCTCCGGCTGAGCCCTTATATAGACACCTCAAACTCTGTCAAACCTACCAGTCCTCACTACCACACATAGAACTGTGACATAATGCGCACACGTGACGTACTACACACACAAGGTCTGACTAAAAACCATCCCGTACAAAATGTTTACAAAGTATCTCAGACACGTTCGGTGACCCAGTATTTCCACGGGCCAGCACACGTACGCTCACAACACACACTTGCATGGGCCCAGTATATACAATTACGATCCACTAAACATCGCTCACAACACACACTCGCGTGTACCCAACATGTATAATCATGATTCGTTACACTCTCCATTTCCTTCCCTTTATCTTCCTCTCTTTTCTCTCAGTTTTCTTCTTCTCCTTCTTCTTCTTTTCTTCTTTTACTTCGTCTTCTTCCCCTTTTTTTTTTTTTTTTCACGTCTTGGCACCTCCTTTCTTCTTCTTCTTTGATCTTCTTCATCTCCTTTTTCTTCTTCTCCCTCTTCTTCTTTCCTTCTTTCTCCTCCTCCTCTTTCTGTTTCCTCTCTCTTTTTTTTTCTATACTTCTTTTTTTTTAACCTCTTCTTCATCTCATCCTTTTTTTTTTAAATATAGAAACAGATTAGGTCATTTCTTGTGTAACTGCTGAAAATGGAAAAAAATATTGACGATGCGCTCATAAAGACAACCCCTGGAAAGAGAAATACTATTTAGTAGTTTTGCTTCCCACGAAGCATTAATTTTAGAGGGTTTTCGCCCTTGGCTTTCTTTTGTGATCCATGAATGGTTCGATCCATAAGCCGATCGACCCATAAGCCGATCTGGTTATTAAAGATTCAAAAGTAAGAGGGCATTAAACAGGTCACTTAGAGATTATTGCACGTTCATTGACTGTTGGAGAACGAGAGAGAGAGAGAAAGACAGAAATGAAATGAGGAAAAAGAGAGACAGTGGGGCGAAATCAGTGGCAGGATATGGGCTTCTAGCCGGCCAGGTTAACAACCAATTTTTAAAAAAATTGAAATATGGGCACTGACTTCCACAACATTAAATGAACTCGCTGTTTCTTTGTTTTTGTTTTTGTTGGTTTTTTTTTCATTTGTTTTGTTTGTTTTGTTTTGTCTTTTTTTTTTTTTTTTCCTTATTGAAAAAAAAACAACAGAGGATACTAATAAAAAAGTGTTTATTATTAAAGTTTCAAATTATGAAATCCCATTTCTCTTTCACCGACACAAATATCAACGTATACCTACACAGACAATGGGAGGAAAGAAGAAAATATTATGGCCGTTTTGGTTGGTACTGAAACCTAAGCTTAAATCATTCGTATAGCCAGAGTGTTTAGCGTTTACTCTTTCACTGCTAAAACTCAAATATGTCCGGATTATTGTCTCTTCTATAGAACTGGTGACTCCTGTCAGCTGCCAAATGTCAGATATCATTGCTACAATCGTAATTTTGTATTTAGGATGAGCATGGTTTGTAAAATGCTGATCCAAGACATCAAACTAACATTAAAATTCCTGTCAATACATATAATTTTCTGACAGTGAAAAGGGTTAACGGTTACGCACATAAACATCGAAAGCTTTACCGTTATGAGAAGAAAAAACAACAAAATAATCAAACAAACGTAAAAGGGGTAGATATAGTTTCCCACGAGAAAATCAATGATGTCGCCTTCAGCCAACGAGTTCTGAATAAATATATATCTTATGCATAATTCATGCATATCCTGTGTACAAACTGAAAGACACGTTCCCGGCCACTACCTGAGAAACGTCACTGGAACAGCCTGCTTCATATTACAGTATCCGTTTTTATGACAGTATTTACAAAAGTCTTTTAGTTTCAAAACATATCTTTGGCCTTTCAGTCAATCGATTACTTGATAGCGGAATATTGTTAGCAGTCAACATTTCGAGCATTTACACTAATAGTTCCTCTACATGGCTTTTGTTTCAGGTATACATGTATTTGATTTAATAATGTTAAGGAATTCACATACTCTTAGACAATATTTGTGCCCTGAAGTACTTGAAAGTGGAATGTTGTTAGCCAAATCCAAAGCTTTTGTTTCACGTATATTTGATTTAATAATGAATGACCTCATTTTTCTTCTTTTATTTTCAAATGCTTATTAGATCCAACCCTTAATACTTCAAGCTGCATTCAATAGGACATTTGGAGCTTTAAAATGGTAGCAAACTGGTCTTTGTACCTCTTCTAGTTCCCGAGTTGTATGCTACTGAAGATGACAATGGAGTGCTTTCTTAGTTTAACCCTCTCGGCACGTTTTCCTTTCCTAAGCAAGATGTGTGAGACGTTGTAGTCATTATCTCATGTTTGAAATGTTCTTACATGGATACCAGTAGACTATCACTTCAAGATGTGGCACTCAAGTTTTTCTGTCCACGTTTAGGTATGGGTCATTGAGTAGTCCAGTGTTTTATTATATTCAGTGCGGAGAGAGTTAAAATCTATGTATAGTTTCCCTTAAAAGCATTGTTGTAAGCTTAGGAAGGGAAACACACCTGAACGAGGATGATCCTACAACACATTTCTTCATCTTAACTGTTCTTCTTCTTCTATCTTTTCTTTTTCTATTTCTTCGTCTCTTCTTCCTCAATCATGTCGTTATGCTCGTAAGAAAATTGCCCACATCATTGTTGACTACTTAAAAAAAAAAAAAAAAACTTGGAAAACAGCTTCATTTCAACAAATAGCATTACATCAGCTTACATGTTGTTTTTCAAACAGTGCAGGCTTTTATCAAAATTCCAGGTTGGAAAGAATAATTTAAGGGCAATGTAGGAAACGACTTAAAGTGTTTAGCTGTGGTTTGAACTCAATTTGCCCCCCCCCCCCCCCAAATGACTTTAAGCAATAAATTACTGTATGAGCTTGGCGATATTCCCACTCCAAATAGCATAACAATGTAGTCCTTACAAAATGTGGGTCAACGAAAGCGAATATATTCCTTATGTGGGTCAGTGATGGTAACACAGAAACTGATCGTCATCAATAATACATAACTCGTAAAGGATGTAGACCACAATCATTTCAGAATCCACTTAGCTTAGATATGATGCAGATACGGTCTCGACCCATGACCCTGGATTTTGTACTGTTCTGTGATGTTTCCGGTTTGCAAACTGATGAAACTGTTGTGATTCATATATTGTGAATCATCGAGCATTCACCAATCATAGGGTGATCACACAGAAACTCATAGCGGACCAGTTAACTCGATTAAGTGCACAGCGAGATTCGGACATGGTGATATTGACACGTGTACTAATTGTGATTTAGACATATCTATAGTCGAGCACAAACATTATTATATATCATATAATACGGAACATCAATGTTACATCATTTCAGGACATGGATATAGAGATGGACATGACATATGATAATTCATTATCTTTGACAGAATCTACGTTGATGATTAACATAGATAATCAAAATAATCATATCATTGACATTTCTCAAAAGGAAACAACTCTTGGCCAAGGGAAACAAGTGGGTCCCATAACACAAATAAAAGGGTACGCTGTTGCATCACCCAATGTCCTAGAAATGCTGAAGCATGCTTTGTTTGGCCAAGTATGTTTGTCATAGCATAAGAGAAGTCAAGAAGAAAATGAGCTGTAAAGATGAGATACAGACCAGAGTTCAAAACACGTGTAGTCATTGAGAAAATCGAACATAAAATTTGTTAAAGTAACTTGAAAGGCTCCGAGACAGAAGTGCTAATAGAAGTCGGAAAGAGCATATTGAGCTCGCAAACTTATATTTTTGAACGTTTTTGTACAGCTGAGATAAGCACCACGACAGGAGGTTGAAAAGCTTAACAAAACCGTAACCGTAAGTGCTAATAATAAAAAGGTCCAGATGAGAAGGTCTGTTAAACAGGCACTGTAGGGCATGGCTCAGCTGCCAACCAACTTGGGACACGAGGAGGAGGCTGAGCGACGACCTCTTGGATTCCCATCCTAAGTTCTGGACGACCTCTTTCTCAAGAACAGCCACCCCATTCTGGGTACCATATGTGGTAGGGCCGATCATCACTTTCCCCCCTCCTTTAAGTCCCGGGGAATGGGGGGGGGGGGGTGGAGGAGGGCCGGGCTGTTTGTTTGTTTGTGTTGGGGTTTATCGGTCTATCAACACGATCACGGCTATATTGTACCAAACACCCTAAGATGTTTTTACACGTCAAAAAGGCTGATCTAATAGGAAAGAGAGCTGGACAGGAGACAGGAGGACGGAGAGAGAGAAAAGATGTTACCCCAGCAACGTTGAGAATGGCATTCCATGGGAGACATCCCACCGACGGCCGGCATTCACCACCTGCAGGTGGGAGCAGAGAACCTACTTGTATATCCCGAGTCCCCGCGAGGGAGGGCAGGGCTGTGAGAACCGGGCCGGACAAGCTGGTCTCACGGACCACGGCAATGAGGGTGCAAAAATAGAGGCTGACAACAGGAAAAAAAGACAAGTGGTTGAAAAACCAAACTACAAGAGCTCCTGATACTTGGCAAGGCCAGCAGGATCACGTGAAAGGGACGGAAGAGCATATTCAACGTCAACGGCCAGCTGTTAAATGATAGTTGATCAAAATTCAAACCTCTTGTTGGTGTAATGTCTTATTTTACTTTGCAAAAGTGTCTAGTCCAGCACTGAGTCGCTACAGTTAATTTTCGTTCTTTCTTTCTTTCTTTCTCTCTTCCTTTCTTTTTTTGTTCATTTTTTATCTGTTTTCTTTTTCTTTTTTCTATCTTTCTCTGTCCTTCTTTCTGTCTTTTTTCTTTCTCGTTCTTTCTCTCTTTGTTTCTTTCTTTTCTTTCTTCCTTTCTTTTTCTTTTTTTAAAATTTATTTTCTTTTTCTTTTTTCTATCTTTCTCTTTGCTTCTTTCTGTCTTTGTTCTTTCTCGTTTTTCCTTTTTCTCTTTCTTTCGTTCTTTCTATCCTTTTTTCTTGATTTCTATCTATGTGTCTATATTTCTGTCTTTCTTTTTTCTTTCTCTTTCCTTTTTTCTTTTTTTCTGTTATCTTCTCGCTCTCTCTTCCTTCCACAGTACCAGAGTTCTTATATAATACGATTACGTCAAACAGGTAATACACATGTACTCTAACAACACCAGTCATTAGCCAATTATCACCTTTCCTGTTACTCTCCATCTGGCGGAGCTTATGGGTCTCACCAGGCGAGGGTGGAAACGCACAGAGGTGTCGAGCACATTGGACGCTCCAGCCGATGCCATTTAGGTTAACAATCGACTCACGACGCGGTAAGCTTCTCGATGGAAACCAGAGCTCTAATGGCTCCGGCATGGTTTGAAGTCCGTCCTCGGCGTTGCCGTGTAATCGAACATGGTTGTCCATGCTAATTGGAACATGCAAAATCAGCCATTTTTACAGTCAGTCAACTGACTCTCCTTTGCTGGGGCACATAACGTATAAATTAACATTGTAAAGAAGAGGGTGCAAATCACTTTCATATTTTGTGACTTTTATTTGAAATATGTAATACAAACAATGTGAAAAATCTCATGATAAGATTTTTTTTTTTTAAAGGGTGGGAGTGGGCAGTGGGTGGGGATTGGGGAGGGAGGGGAGTTATCCATTAAGCAAGTCTGTGGCAAGAAAGAGCAACAATAACAACAAAAAAATATTTGTTTTTCATTCACTGTGTTTGTTTAGATCTCACGAGATAATTATGGTTCATTATTCTCCATTCTTCTGTAATATCTTCAGTTCCTCCCTCCTCTACTACTTTGGTCTGGCTGGTGCAAAATATAGGAGCCTTTGCTAACTCTAGTTGACTGTATCGATACTAACGCTCTTTTTCAACAAAAATTCACGTTCATAATTTGAGATTTAAGCTCGTGTTCCATAACGTTTTATGCTAAAGAGGGTAAAAGTACTTCTGTGGCAAACTTAAGTCTTCCACTTAAACCAAACATGTCTTAATCCTCTTATTTTTCTTCTTTACTAAGAAAAAAAAAGAGAGAGAATTACCATAGAGATGAGTAAGAAAGGTAATGTTTAGGACATCCAGGAGATTAGGTCAAGTTCGACAGTGACCGAATCACTTTCTTTCTTTCTTTTTTTTTTTTTTTTTTTACAATTTTGGATTCAGTGAGTATTACAAGCCTCACATTTCAGAAGGGAAAAAGTATGTTCTATGCATAGACATGCAATCTTAGCTACATAAAGCCACTCTCAGCTTGACGGAAAAAAAAAAAAAGAAAGAAAAAAGTTTAAACTCCTTTTTTGTCATAGGTTATTTTCCACTTTTTCTCTTGTATGTTTTCTTTGTGTGTGTTTTTGTTTTTTACTTTTTTTCTTTTTGTTTTATTTATCCCTTCCATGTATTTGTTTGTTTTATGTGCTTGTTTTGTTAAGAAGAGATTTGTTTACCTCACAAGGAAACCACTTTTTTATGTTTGTCCTGACTTTGACGTCATAGCTTTGATTTGAATGCTAATGAAATTTGTATGTGTAATTAGACAAGCAAAATAAACAATCCTGTAATGCCAACCTGTCACTTGCGAAACTGAGTGAGAAACAAACAAACAAACAAACAAAAAATCACACGCTCCCAGAAACAAATCAACACTCAGCTATGTCAAAACAAGATCAAGTACCGTCATGCTGTAGAGCTTTGCGATCTTTGATTGATATAGAGATTTGCCTGATGTTATTATTTGATCTTTGTTGTTATTGGTTTATTTATTATCATATATTATTATTTTAGATATAAATTAAATGGTTGTGTTTAACGTGCTAATGGTTACAAGTCTTTTAAACACTAGAAGAGAACCCATGGCCTTCGTGGGAGATTTTCTAAAAAACTTAAATACTAGTAAAAAAAAAAAAAAACCCACAGCCCTTGGGGGAGCTTTTTAAAAAAATACTAGAAGAGATTTAAAAAAAAAAATATAGGTCAAACCGAAACCGCTCTGCGACTTAATGTGTATGGCAAGTATGCGCACCTCGGCGAAGGTATTTTGGATGATTAAACTGAATATTACTCAAAGAAAACATATTTGGTGTTTTGGTCACATCATTTTATGGAACGTACAATTCGGATCACTTCGATTCCTCTCGCGAGTTTACTATTCAATTTTTATCACCTTCTTAGAATAACGTTAAACATAGTGAACTTTTTATCGACTTTATGTAAGTAGAAACACACATCTTCATGCAACAATGTTGCGTGCCAAATTTGATATAGATGCATTCAGCAGTTTTCGAGTCCATAAGTTTTTATATGGATTTTGTTGCAAATTTATAGTACAGACTAGTACAAAAACCCGCTCTACGAACGGGGATTATGGAATCAAGAATTTTGTACTGGGTGACAAAGTACAAATATTAAGGAGCTGTGTATAAAATGTAAATTAAGAGCGCAGAGGAAACTGAACGAAACAAAAGACGTGAAAGAAGCAAAAGTGGCTACTATACAACAATATCACTGTTGAAACTTTGAACACCGTAAAGTAAAACACCAAGTTAGCATTGTAAAAGTGAGGGGCCGGGGGTGGGGGGGGGGGGGGTTACAAAATATTAACTCTCCCGTCTCCCAGTCTCCCAGTTAACGACTGAACTGAGCAGAAATTAGGCTGAGCGAGCTGCAGTTCACCACACTATCCCTTCCCTACTCCTCTCATTCTATTATCTCACAATTCAGATCAAACACCCTCTCAAGTCAATAATTCAATTATTATCGCATTTTTTGAATAACGTTAAATATAGTAGGCTTTTTTTCTGATTTATGTAAGTGGAAACACAGATCTTTATGCAATAATTCTGTGTGCTAAATTTCAGATGGATCCATTCAGTGGTTTTCGAGTCCATAAGCCTTTTATGGGTTTCGTTGCAGATTTATAGTATAGATTCGAAAGATTCCCATCTACGTCTATTAATTTTATTAAAAGATCTAGAATGTTCCTTTTCCTCATCTCCTCTCTTCATCATTCATGCTGAATTTAAACACCATAAGCAAAGTTTACATCGTGACAGTAAAGCTGATTAAGATTAGGCGCAGGATACTGTATAAGGACGTTATGGGATTTCTTTAAAAACAACATTTTTGTTTTTTGTTTCTTTTGTTTGTTTGTTTGTTTGTTTGTTTTGTTTGTTTTTGAAGTCACTCCCCACAGAGGGTATTGCGCCTTATTACTAATACATAATTTGTATGAACTTGCAACAAGAATCTGAGATCTTCGAATCGGTGTTGAGGGTTTATTTGATGGCGCATCAGCCGGATTATAGCAACATTGAACAAAATACCTTACCAATGACACTGATTTGTCAAAAAGCTGTATTCGGATGTAGAGAAGGTGGCCGGAAAGTTCCGGGGCACTGAACGACGATAGAGAAATGGAAATAGAAAATAAATTTTGAACAAATTGAAATAGCAGAAATATCAGGAAAGGCAGAAAATCATCCCGTATTATATCCATACATCTATTCTGTAAATCTCCAACAAAACCCATAAAAGGTAATAGACATGAAAACTACTGAATGTTTCCATATAAAATTTGGTACACAACATTGCTGCACAAAGGTCTGTGTTCCTACTTACATAAAGCCGATAAAAAGCCTACAATGTTTGACGATATTCTAAAAAGGCGATAATAATTGAATAGTAAACTCGTAAGAGTACTTGATCTGAATGGCACGGTCGATAAAATGACGCATTATGTTATTCTTCTTCCGCTTCCGTTAGCAGAGCATCCAAACCAACAAATAAGTTTTCTTTGAGTAACGTTCGGTTTAATTATCCAAAATACCAACACCGATGTGCGCACACTTGCCATACATTTTCAGCCGCAGGACGGTATCGGTTTGACCGATGTTTAAAAAATTTCCCACGAAGGACGTAGGTTCTCTACTTGTATATTGTATAGATAAGTTCATTCAAAAAGACACACAAAAATTAGGATCGCCCCCCTCCCTCCCTCCTCCCTCCCCACAAAAATACATCGTCCATCCCCTATAGTAAAACGGTTACCAAAGACTGTTAAATATGTATCAAAAACATATACTGGTGTGAGTAAATATGCGGTTGCCGCAGGACGTGTCTCATGTTAATATTTCTCTCAATCAAGGTTGGAAGGAAATTTTGGAGCAGAAGCCATTATGTAGCGAAACTTAAACGATAAAATCGTTTGAGCCCTCATTTTTGTACAGAGAGCCTTTAGAGAGCGATTCAGGAGCATGTCTGATGTTGACACAATTTCTCGTAAAAGGTTGTATTCCACAGTTAGTATTTGCTAAACTACCTTTAAAGTTAAATTAAATAAATTATACACGATACCATCTCAGAGAATATTGCGTTCTTTACTATTATTATTATTATTATTATTGATATTATTATTATTATTAGTAGTAGTAGTAGTAGTAGTAGTAGCAGTAGTAGTAGTAGTAGTATGTTTTCTATTCTTAACTGATAGTTTTCATCCCGTTGCCATCTTGCAACAAGAGTCCTTGTAGAAAAAAAGGTTTATAATTAAATGAAAGGAAGACTGTTGACTGAAAAAGAATGTTGAAAGTTCTTTCAGTAAAACACGCACTTCAGGCGTTGATCCCAATTTTGTGAGCAGCACAGACACGTTAATTAGCATTGAAGTGACATTATTTGGTCCTGCAGTGGGTGGAAAGGAGGACTGTATTTGGAATTATGGCCTGCTGTCTCAACATAACACGCCTTTTCCATGTTTATGCTGCTAAAGCATGACTATCTATCTATCTATCTATCTATCTATCTATCTATCTATCTATCTATCTATCTATCTATCTATCTATCTAT
>JBCEWB010098077.1:0-12229 GCA_039654565.1 Peronia peronii
TAACAACAACAATATTCAATCTAAGTTCTTTGTATATGTTATTTGCTTTTCTTAGTTTTTTAATTGTTTGATTAGTTCCCGGTTGGACAGTCGTATATATTTTTCGTAAAATGATGATGATGATGATGAGTCAAGTGGGCTTGAGAATTTGGCCAGCGAGATCAATTTACTTTATTAACTCAATACCAAGTTCTTCGTTTTGTTTTTCAACTTTTTTGATGTATTTGATTAGTTGCTGGTGGACAGTCGTCTTAATTTTAAGACATTTTTTTTGTAAAATGATGATGATGATGATGATGATGATGGTGGTGGTGGTGGTGGTGGTGGTGGTGGTGAAGTTTTTTGCATATGTTATTTGCTTTTTTTGAATTGTTTGATTAGTTGCCGGTCGGACAGTCGTGTTACATTTTGTAAAATGATGGCGGTGGCGGTGGTGGTGGTGACAGTGATGATGATGATGATGATGATGAAGTCACATGATGTTCTTACTACTCCAGCTTTACATTTTATAGTGCTGGATGATGATTGCCGTCTAAATTCTCACTGTTAATCTCTCACTGATTTTATTATTATTATTATTATTTAAAAAAAAAAAAAAAAAAAGGCAGGGAAGTGTTGGGAGGAGGGGGAAGGAAGAGGTCATGACTTTGGCTCAAAGTATGTGAACTATGACTGTGGTAAACATGAGGACGACACAACGAAAATGATTTACATTTCAATGAAGAAGAGAACGTAATTCTTTTGGTTGACCAAAGGCATTTCTCCTGACCGCGGACTCACAGGTCCTCATTTCTACTTCATTGTGGATTATGTAAAAATTGCCCTGATATTTTCAATTTCTTAAGTAAGAATTATAGCATACCGTAACCTTTCTTTCAGATAAATTTTCGGGAGTAAAAAATACATGTCAAATATTAAAAATGGTGATGGAAAAGGAATGATCGCAGCTGTAATGACCCTGGCTACAGTGTCTATAATCAATACAGCATTTACATAAATACATACATATTATATAGGTCTATATTATGCAGCATGTTCTCATTTCCTCACTTTGGTATACCTTTTTTAATTTCATTATTTTTTTGTCGTTTTTATTTTTTCATTCTCATTAGGTTCCTTCTCTTTCCTGTTACCGTTGACATTATCCTTTGTTCTCCCCTCTCTCTAACTCTCTCTATCTCTGAGAGACTGTCTTTCTACTGCCTTCCACTTTGTCAACAGCGGTGTTTACTGACATCGTCACATTAGCTTCCTTCCACTTCTGTTTCCGTCATAAACAATTCAGAGAAGAGTTCTCATCCTGACACCGGATCCTCTCTTCCTCCCTTTTCCTCCCCCCCCCCCCCCCTCCCCCCAAAACAAACACACGGAGGACAACATCTCCAGACTTGCAGTAAGAGCAGGCAAGACCGGCTGGAACCTGATTCGTTCATCTGGCGGTCGGACATTCCAGCTAGCTGGCCTGAGACATGAGTCGATTTAGCGCGACACTACCAAGCATCATTACATGCCGTGTATTCCATGTTGGTGCCTTCCCTCTCTGAAGCACTACTGACTGGTAGCAACTACATGTACTTCTATTGTAATATGCACTGGCATTATGCGGCGTTCTGCAGGTTGAACTCTATGAAAGAATATCACTTGTTTCCATAGTGATATATATCTCGTGAATGTTAGCATTTGTAAGAGCATTTGTCAGTTAATGGTTAGTGTTTATCCTTTTTAACCTATATTTTCTAAATAGCAAGATTTGAGGTTGAACGAGGAGATTGGGGGAAGGAGAAGAGGGCGCAAAATAAGAGATCATAAGCAGAGGAACTAACCTTGGCATTATGTGTATCTAAGGGAGGGGGGGGGGTATAGACAGGTAGGAGGACTCTGATTATACAATTTCAATGCCAGTCTTTCTAGATTTTGCTTTGCACGTCAACAACTTATTTTGATTGGGCAGTACACAAATAGTACAGATTTACACAGATAGCTTTTCTCTTTTTCTATTGTTACAGTTAATACCGCATATGTCTTTACAGGAAGACCAGTCAAGAGACAGCAAGTTCGAATGTTCATAAATAGTAAACATCGAACTTCGGCTGCAGACATATTCATCACACATCAAATATGGTAAATGTGAGTGACTGACTTTCTCCTCTGATGGCTCTGTTATGATGTGCGAGCTTGCAAGGAGTGGTGACTCATGTTTCTCCCGACCAGAAGTGGTCGCAGACTAGAGGGCAACGCAAACCGCGGGCGGTGATAATGTCATTAGTAAGGAGCCACGTGAAAGCAGACTTCCTGTCATAGCCGTTTGTTCCTGAGAGCCGGCATCTTGAGATCCTGACCTAGATAGTGACGCCAACATGTGGTGACAGAGTGGAGGCGGACAGTGGTAGCTTTAAGCTGTTTTCTTTCTTTTTCTTTTTTTTTTAACCGTAGAAATGTCAGAGGAAACTGCTGGACTGCCACTATTTCTGTAATGTCTACTGGGATAAACAAAATGACATTTTAGGCCAAATCTGAAACGTAAATCGAGCATTTTACCACCGAATAAGCCATTTTGAACGACAGCCAGATGACTTCCCTTAGCCATGTACAAGGGTTGTAATATGAGCATGCAATTGAAGGGGAACGAATCATTCCTTCTCTTGTTATCTGAAACATAAGTACATGTAACAGAAAATTCTGAAAAATTCACGATGTGATCAAAAATTTTTTTTTTCTGATAGTGCCAATTTCTTCATATATTTTTAATCTCATTTCTTTTTTTCTTTTTTTTTTAAATGTTATATATCTCTTGCACTTGGCCAAGGAATCTAACTTAACTGGCTAAAAAAATAAACGGCTCATTGTGTGCCATTGGAAAGTCATTTATAAGCAAAGTACAATGGGCGAGTCCTTGAGTAAATGATATCCTGACGCTTTTAGGGATAATTAAGATGTCTTGGTTTTGCTCATGGTTTGAACGGAGAGGTAGGAGAGTGGGAGAGAGACGCACGGGTGAGAGAGGACGGAGAGTAAAAATATGACGAGAGAGACAGAGAGTGCCAATAAGTAAAATGCGTGTGTGGAAGGGGGGTGGGGGGGTTGACGGTTGTTTGCAGGGGAAAAAGCCGATAGGAGGAGACAGCGGGCAGGTAATAGACAAGGGGCAACATCTGGAGAGAGAAAAAAAAAAGAAAGAGAGAGAGAGTCCGTGACAGAGACAGAGAGGGAGAAAGTGACGCAGAGAAAGACAGAGAGAGACAATGAGAGTGGTGCGCTGTCCTCAAGAGCCGCTGAATTCATGCAAACTGTAAGTGAGCACTGGAAGTCTTCGAGGACGCTGGCAACGAGAGGTCAGCAAACAGAGTAAGTGCAACCAGAGGCTCTATCATTATAGAAACTTCAGATACAGGCCCAGCCCTGGGTCCTTGTCATCACGCTACACTTGTCACATCTCAGGTGTCAGATTTCTCATTGTTTCAGACTCCTCCAGCATCCACTCAGCTTCGCGGTTCATTCTCCATCTCTCTCTCTCTCTCTGGCCATCACATTTCTTTGTCTATTTTGTTCATTTCTCATTCTCTCTCACACTGGCACTCACTTATTTCCCTCACTTATAGAAAGAGTGATGTGTTCTTGCTTGCTTATCTGTCTGCCTGTCTGTCTGGCTGTCTGCCTGCCTGCCTGTGTTTGTCTGTCTGTGTATCTGTCTCATTCACACTTTTTCTACGTAAACTATTCTCTCTCTTCCTCTTTCCCATTGTCTCCCCCTGCCCTCGTCTCCCCCACTCCTCTTGTCTCCCCGTGACAATATTTATATATAATTCAGTTTTACCAATAAGTCCCATGTGTGTATTTAAGCCAACAGACATATGAAAAAATATTTCATAAATACCGATGGAAAATGACAACAATCAAATTAACGAACTTATCAATTTTTAAAAAAAAATAATGAAAGAACTAATGAGAGAAAGATAAATAGCACACACGAATCCTCCGAAATATATCCGCCCTTATCGGAGAAGGCTAGACATTGGACTTCCTTATCCAAGAAGCCAAAGAACCGCTGAGTCACTGGAATAAAAAATATTTTTAAAAAAAACTAGACCGGCACTGATCTTTCCCATCCTCCTCGGTAGGATTCGAACGAGCAAACGTTTTTCACGCCGTCATCAAGAAGTAGGCGCCTAAACCTTCGGCCACGTTGCCTCATTCACAATGTCTCGATGTTCTCCCGCCTTCATTTTTCACACCGTCTTTGTTTCCTTCTCCTCCTTTCTGACCAACTTTATCTTCCTCCCCCTCTCCTCTCTCCCTCACTTCTCCTTTCGTTCATTCTCTTCTATACAGATCCACCCCATTTCTCAAGCGAACAACTCACGGCAATATCAATTTTTATGACCAGGAACTCACAATGCACCTTTTTTTCCCCCAATCTGCTATCCTTTCCATGGACTTTAAATCACCAATCGGCTTTTCTAACCGCTGTCAAACCAACCTTCGTGCGTACTGTTCCTCAGCAAAGGTGAAAATATTCGACTTTCGCACTCACACAAACATAGTATGACCCGGACAGCTTTCTTGCCTCCTCGCACTAGAAGTCACAGCGTTGGATAATTCAAATCATACAAATTCTGTCTTCAAACGATAAGAGTTGATACTGTTTATAGAGTCTGAATTTACGATTACCACGTCTACAAAGAAGTGATTTTTTTTCTGCGAGGGCTGACAGCACAGAGGAGTTTATCTAATCCCAGTATCGAAGACAAATTTTTACCGCGCTAGAAAACAAATGCAGGCAGTGGTTTATGCTGTCCGCCTGTATTTACCCAACAAACACAGCAAACAAGCCATCTGGTGCTTTTTGGAGAGGTGAGGATGGGAGGAGAATAGAAGGAGAGGGAGAGGAAGGGGAGAGAGATTAGTTTTAGTGTTGTAATAAGCACTGAAATCATAGCGTGTTTTACACCCAGACCTCATGGCGAAATCATTGTTTTCCATACTGTATTCGCTCATCTTTCGTCGATGTTGTCATCTGTATAAGAATGCATACTGCTTGACAGCTACTACACTGAATAGCAATGACTTAACTGTAGAAAGATCAAAGAAATTGGAGATAATTATTTAGAGATGATCTTTGTTGGAAGGGAAGAATGACGTGCTTTAATTAAGATATCAGAAAGTTTCTTCTTAAAATCTTAGGTAGAATTTTTAAAGAATCTCAGATGATTTCCATGAACAAATTCATTCAGCCTATTCGAGAAGTTCCGTGATTTCGAAAGCATGGATGATCACTAGAAAAAGAGACAAAGAAGGTAACTGGACAAACAGATGAAAGGAAGGGGAAGACGGTGAGAGGATGGGGAGGGAGATTAAAAACAAAAAAGCAACGAGAGAGAGGTGAGAAGAAGAGGAGAAGGATAAATAGGCATAGATAGGAGGTGGGGATAACTGGGCGTGGGAGAAGGTTTGAGAAGAGGAGTGCAGGAGAGATGACCAGATTCAAGAAGATTAAGCATTCTCAGTATACAGAAGAAATATTTAGACATGGATTACATGACCATCCTGGCGTTTGTTTTGGTTCAGTAGTTAGGCCTGGCTTATCTACCCCTGCCTGTGGCTGCCACTTTTTTCTTGAGGCCGTCTGGACATCGTTGCCAGCATACAAGTGCTGCCAGTCAGAATCTAGGTCATGGGAAGGCAGAGAGACGTGGTATCCATCAGCTGTGGGGCTGGATCAGACATCGCAACAATAATTATCAGTAGAATAGAAAAAAGCGAATATATTACCAGACTTTGTTCTGGGCGTCTCTTGGAGCGAGGCGACAAACAGATAGGCACAGAGATATGGAGACAGGGGGACCGACACACACAGACAGACAGACACTCAGACAGACACCCACACACAAAGACAAAGTGGCAAGGAACATAGACGGAGAAAGAGAGAGAGAGAGAGAGAGAGAGAGAGAGAGAGAGGGAGCTCTAAAAGAAAACAAAGACAAAGAGGGAGAGGGGTGGATCAAGATCTAACAAAGAAGCCCAATGAAAGAGTGAGAGTAAATAATTAAAACAGTGATTCCCAAGATTATTTTACCAACCGAAATGTGCAATCAATTTGAAACAAAAGTATTTTCAATTCAGCCAACATACATCTTGGACAACCAAAGACACAAGCTTAATTCGTGGTATAACTTATTACTAGAGATATATGTTACCTTTGCAAAACATTAAAGGTACCACGTGACTGTCTCAATAGGATCCGGAAAGATAGGAACGAATCACCACTGACTCATACGTCCAGATCTCTAACTCATTGCTTCTTTTGCCTTGGATGTTGTGTTACTTTTACAAACGAAGTCTACCACAACTCTTACAACAATGATTTTATACCACACAGTACCGTTCTTTTCTCTTTCCGTTGGTCGAACTGGGGTAATTTTAACCACGGCGGTGCACAATGAATAGCTGACAAATTTACAGGAATAACATATTTGTTACATACACCGTTGATGAGAGGCAATCTTTTATAGCAAAAACATTAAAGTAACGGTGTTTGTTTTGTTATAACAGAAAGTGTAATACTATAATATCACTATAATATAATAATATTGAGTCCAGTGCTCCCTCTTCTTTTCCTTCTGTATCTCCTCATTTTGGTCCTCGTCTCTCGTTTCTGTTCTTTTCAGATAAGACAGAAAGATGCTTAATTGTCAATATGCACCCATTATGTTCATAATTACTTTATCAACAATGATAACAATATGCACATCCTAACAGAAAATAGTTATACAGCAATATAACAAACTATCATATCAAACGTATGCCGTGAGTATTAAATCAAATGAAGCAACACCACGATGTTTCAGGTCAACGTGATCTTCTTTTCACTTCATATAGTTATACTGCTTGAAACTAGCTCTATCTCTCTCTTTCTTTTTTTTTTCTCTCTCTCTCTCTTTCTTTTTTTTTCTCTCTCTCTCTTTCCTTCTTTGGGGGGGGGGGGGGGTGGGGGGAGAGGGCATCTTCGCTCTATCCATCATCACACATATAATCCTTCCATTCCTACTACCACCCGTTGTCGACGGAAGTTGTCTATGAGAAAGTTGAGCACAAACTGAATTTCAAGTTTACAGTGATAATATCCTTCATGTTTTGAACTCGTTTCAAATAATACCACCTGTCTTTAGGCTTTTCAAATTTCCATTCCACTGTGCATCAACCTAGTCCTCCTGAGATCCTCAGAAGAAAAGGGGGATGGTTCATGTCGAGACAAATTTACAAAAGGTTAGTTTACATTATCACATGTCTGGTTGTAAAGAGATGCCAGACGCTCCCGTCAATTCTCTTCATACATATACACAGTAAAAGCACTGATATATCTCCTTTGATATGTCTGTGAATTTGTCTCATTCAGTCTCTTTCGTAGATAACTCACCCGTGTGCACAATTCTGACATATTTATAAAATGAGAAATTCGGGGAAAAAAATTAAAGCAAAAGTGACAACGAAACCCAAACAAAAAAAGTAAGAGAATCTTGGTCGGTAGTGGCTAAGGTGATGAGAATGGCAGCATCTCCAGCAGTCTGTTTTCCCACGTTCTATTCGAGACTGCTGGCGGAAAGAAGATTTATCAGACAGATAGAGCACGCAGCATGCTCCGCTCACTGAAACCCAGGCTTGAGTTGCACCAGCTACTCACCTACACACATCCACATACTTCTTTTATTCATCTCTCCCCTCCTCGACTCCATGCTCCCTATCCCCTCTACACTTTTTTCTTCTATCCAGGCACCTCCGCCCTCGGTTGCTTCTCGTCAAATCATGGCCAGCAGTCATCAGTGGCTAAGAAGAGGAAAAGACCTGTTTTAAATGAACAATGCCGGCTGTCAAGATATGATGATAGAAGCTCGGTGTCTTCATTATAGCGGTCCTCATACTGGGACTACCGAGATGACGAGAGGCATTGGTGTTGTTACAAAAGTGTTTACTGTGACCACACTATGGCCTGAGTCAGTCTTTCGAGGAAAAACTTGAAATCATATAGCTTTTGCACAGCTCTTAATTTTCCAAATAAATGACGACAGAAGTCAGGACTGGGGTAACAAAACTCTCCATCCTTCTCGGAGTTGAAAATGACTTGATGGATAGATAATTATATAACTGCGTCCTCCCTGAGAACATTTCAAACATCTACTGACAAAACACCGTGGAGCAGCTCTGGCGCGAATTTACATTTTCTTTAGAGCTAAACCTTATTAGCATTATTTCAATGGATGTATCTCATCACTATCTTAAATATTATTCAGTTTTTCAAACAAAAGTCATAAAAATCTGCAGGGAAGTTAGTAGGGTTCAGTTATGGAATAGACGGAACATCGTAAAGCCAAACCTTGTCAATGTTTCGTCAAAGTTCATGTAAATAGAGAATGTTTGTTTGCGCACTGTGATATCTTTTTTCAGTTTGAAAGAATTCCTCTCTACAGCCTGATCAGCCTCTGTCAAAGGAAACAAAAATGTGCTGAAGCAGCGTTTCAGTGAGCAGGAAGTTGTGAAGTATTACACGTCTAGTAATATTATTAAAATTGTTTCTGCATAACCTTACTTTTTTTTCTACATCTAGAGATCAGATTCATCGCTTCAAATGGCAAAACAATTTCTCTTGTACGTATAATATGCGAGTGATAAAGAGTGATAGCTGGCTGTAGTACCCACGATTGAAAAAAGGTGATTTATAATGAATTTAGTGATTCGTGACTTTTCAGCACTAAATGTCAATGATGTCTTCATGACCGTTGATGGCAGGGCTCCCTCTGCCTCATGTGACGACTCATCAATTTGATAGGATGCGGCTAACAGCATAAGAACAAGACCAATTACGGAGGCGAAGCTCTTTCTTTCATGCCCTTCGAAAATAGAATACATTTCCGAAACTTTCGTTGAGTCTAACATTTTCCTAAATTTCGAGATTTACTTTCTTTTGTCACCCTCGTGGAACACCCACAACTGAATAATGGGTCTCTAAGGCCGCTGGTAATAACACGATGATGACAATCAAAATGTGTCACTGACCATAATGATAGGACGAGTAGCTTACTCACTTGTCTATGTAGTAGGTATGCATTTATTGTCCTGCTGGTCTCAGCTGGCCAAGAATATGCTTTGAGGGTCTGGGGAACAGGTCTGCGTCATCGATCCAACATGCTGTCTCTCACGATCCCTCTCCTCGCCAAAACCCTATCTCTTGTAATTGATTGGTGAAAGCTCTATTGTCATGGAGGTCTAAACACCAAATCCTGAGACTTATTTATCAATCTTTTCTCTTTTATTACCTGAACAGCGGTCATCAGATAGGTCAATCTGTTACGTTTTGTTTTGTTTTTCTGCATAAAACGGTCTCATAAACAAAGATCACTGACAGATAATCACTTCTGTGAAAGTAAAATAAGTGATGAAATAAGATAATGAAAGTTTAAACTGTGTTTATTCAATATTGGAGGAAAGAAACAACAAGACAGACAGACAGAAAGAAAGAAAGAAGGAAGGAAGGAAGAAAAGGAAGGAAGAAAGAAAGAAAGAAACAACGAAAGTAAGAAACAAAAAAAAAGAAACAGGGAAAGAAAGGACAGAAAGGAAGAAAGAAAGAAAGAACGAAAGAAAGAAAGAAAGAAAAAAGAACAGAATTGAGTACGTTTTCACAAATCTCCCGCCGCCCCCCACCCCCACCCCCCTTCCCTCACTCTACGTCCGCCTTTTTCATCCATATATATATACTTTTTTTCTCAACTATTGATATACATTCGCACACCCTTTCACCCTAAGTCTTTTTCTTGGATGGGAAAATGTGTGTCCTATCTCAGTGTTGAATACAAGCTAACTGGAATATCACACCAAGCCGCAGTGTAAAGCTTATATTCCAAAGTTTTGGCAAAACAACCCCCCCCCCCCTCCCCCCCAAAAAAACAACAACCAAGAATTCTGTCCTATCAACGATCTCATGACTAGTGGTTCTTTTCCGTGTTTGGGATCTGCGGTGTGCACGTTCACCTGGCAGCGCCAGAGCGGGAGACTGTGTACTGACTCAGTCACGCCATGGGATTTGGGGATTTGGGACACTGCAAAACAAGATGCTAAGAAGGAAAAACAGAGGCTGTCCTCTCATTCACCAGAACAAGTTCATTAGTATTACTGATTTTGATTGTACTTTGACAAGTGTGTGAATTGGGAGGGAGTGGGAGTGGGGAGAGAGGAAAAGGGGAGGAGAGGGGGAGATGAGGGGGATACAGGAGGAGGAGAGGAAAGAAAGAGTAATAAGAGAAGAGGAAACAAGTCAAAAGACGGGCGAGGAAAAGGCTGAAATGCCAAAATGGACAGAAAGTCCGAAAATACTTGTATGAGGAACAGAATGGAAGAGGGAAGAGGCGACGTAAAAAGATAGAGACGGTAGAGAAGGACAGAAGAAAAGAGTTTGGAAGACAGAGACAGAAAGAAGATTGAGAATGATATACACAAGATGGAATAGCCTCGTCCAACATCATGTTGAAATAATATGAAAAGAATGTGTCCACGTGCACCCAACTGATGTGTTGTCTTTGCACTTGTTGAGCCCGGTTCTTTTGTGTCCATTTTCATGACAATTCACTCTTAATCACTATTTTTCATCACTAGTCATAGTCCATTCCTTCATTCTGCTGAGCCATCCTCTTTTCGAATGAAAAGCTTTCTACTGATTTCAAACAGATAAAGACGGAGAAAGGAGACAGGATGTGGGAGAATAAGAGTGAGAGTAAGAGAGTGAGAATAAGAATGAAAAAAATATTTTAAAAAACGAAAGAAGTGAAAAGGAAGAAAAGGATTGTCACACAACATAAATGCCTGATAGTCTGATTTATAAAAATTACGTTCAAGAATGTGTACAACCTATTGTAAGAAACATTCTTCTGATTTTTTTATTTTAAAAAATTTTTTTGCTAAGCAGAGAAAATTCGTCGACTACGAGAGAGAAAGAGAGAGAGAGAGAGAAAAAGAGAGAGGAGTTTGACAGCATGTACTCACATAGAGATTGAGGAGAGAGAGAGAGGGGAAAAAAAAAGGGGGGGGGGGTGAAGACAGAAGGCGTGTCAAACAGATTCTACACAAGATGGTCTTTGGCCATGCTTTTGTGGCATGCACTTATTCCGAGTGGCTCTCCAGTCTTCATCTTTTGGCCATTCTCATCCGCATTCTGTGTGGCTGGTGAATGGTGGATGTGGCTGGACGGTGGATGGTAACGGCTGGTGCTGATGCTGTCGTCGCTGGCTTCTCTTGAACTATGGACAAAGGCTAAGGACGAAGGGGCAAGATGAGGTAGGGTTAGGGAGGTGAACCAGTTCGGGTCAAGAACATCGCGGAACTATTGGAAAGTATGAAAGTGAAAGGAGGGGACGGGGGAGGGAGGGAGATGTGGGGGAGAAAGAGAGAGAGAGTGAAGGAAAAGGAGAACTATTGACAGATTATCTTGAACGTCAGCAGTGGGCTCAGGACAATCCCAGCACGCGATTATCTTTTCATAAACTCCCAAAGAGGCCGCGGTAGTTTCTTAGATTCTCGGCGAGCTGCCAGCGGTCCTAGGAGACTTTTCCCCGTGGCTTTCTATTCTTCCAGCGTGCGCCGGTGATGCGTTGTTACGATGAAAAACACGCATTGATCTCAGATACTCATGAACTCACACGTTAGAAACTTTTATACCTTCTCACATTCACATCTTTTTTTTTCTAACCCCTCTAAATCCCCGGGTTTCAATTTTTCATTTGTCAGCGACAGTTACCTTTCTATACTGAGAGCCTCTATTCATATGACACGGTGATACTCCTCTCTCTTTCTCTCGTCTTTTTTAATACTTCATCCCCACTGTATTCCTTGGCGTTATATACAAAGGAAGAAAATAAAAAGTAAAAAATGTGCAATTGTTTTGAGCTGCGTTCCTTAGGGAGTTTGAAGAAAAGCAGGCGACAGGTTCTAAAGGACAAAAAAAAAAAAAAAAGAGACAGAGAGAAAGAGAGAGAAAGTGCCTCTGTTTGTGTCATATCTCCAAGGACCACAAGCCATTAAAAATTAGCTTTAAATAATTAATGGTGCATAACGACTGTTAAAATGATGCCTTTTCTTTTCCCCTCCCCCTTTCCCCGTTTCCTTATGTCCGTTTTACACGTGTGTACTGGTTGGGGGGGGGGGGGGGGACCCCGGGGGGAAGGGGTGGTGACTCCACCCCAAA
>JBCEWB010098088.1:0-12228 GCA_039654565.1 Peronia peronii
CCCAAACAAGCGGTATATCTACTGTACAAACAAGTGTAGTTTCGCTCTTTTCTTTTCCTATGCTTCACCAGTGGCCATCGAACTGATCTGAACGTAAAAAATTATTTAATCCTTTCCAAAATGACAATGAGTTTTGCTATTGAGAGTCACACAGAGAGTTTATAAGAACAGGGGAGACTACATGTGTATATTATCCACCTCTTATTCTTATGTGAGAGGTTTTTTCTCTTGAAAATGGTTAAGATAAATCTTGCTTAAAATAAAGTTGTTGACTCGGTCCCGAGAGGTTTATTTTAAGCGGACTCCACTGTATCTGTGCCCATAATCGCGTTTGAGGCTTGTGTTTACAAAAGATACTGAACATGAAAGGAGAAATCTGCGTTCTTGGCCCAGAAGGCCAGGGACAGGTTTGTTCAGGCACTGGTGAACAGGGCTAAAAGGGTTAATGGTCTATATGAGGGTGTAAATGTAAATGAGTTATTCTTCCCAATAACTGTCCAATTTACTATAAAAAAAAATCTCAAAGATCCTCCATGATGCAGAAGACAACAGCAGTGTTCCTAAGCAAAATTTCAACCTCCTCCCTCTCCTCCCAATACATAAAAGGTCAATAATGAGTCATCTATCACACGGACGATCAGCTCACTTACTTAATGAATGTAACAGAAATCTGTTCTGGACAAAGCACATTCAGAGAACTTACAGAGCTAAATGTAAATTAGAAAATAAAACATGCTTATAACTATAATGTTGGCCATGCTATTTGATTTTCATTCCACACCACAATTCATTTCTCTTAGGGAAAAAAAGAAAATAAAACCACAGAAGTGTCTACAAACAAACAAGGGGACAAAACTTCTCCCCTTCCATTACTGTACATAAAACATAGTGGCAGTAACCTCACTACTCAGATCTTGTTCATTGATTTGTATGTTCATCATGAAATGAAAAATGGATACAAGAGGTCTCAATTTTGCATTACTTCCCCATCCCATCTCATTTCTAAATGGATCTTACAGACAAGAGGTGCATAGCTCAGTGTCTCATTGTGAGCTAAGGGCAGGAAAAGCCTGACACTAAACGGACATTTATTAAAGACTATCATGCAAGCCTGGCCATCATTAAAAATGTCCAACAAGAAGAAATAAATAAGTGCCAGATCCATTTCAAAATTAGTTTTAATCTTCCATGTATCTCAAAAAACTCTTGTTTGAGTGTCGATAAATGGTACAGGATATCTTTCCAAAAACAGCTACAGAACAGAATATCCACCGCTTTCATTATTGAAATGTTGAAAATTTAAACTTTTCTTCACATAATCAATTGAAGATTGGACTTTCAAACAGGCAAGTTCTCCTCAAGTGTATGAGTTTTCTTGTAAGGATCTAACCATTCTCAGTCTAACACTTATAAAATTCTGAATGGTTTAGTCCGAGTGTACACAATACATAAGTCATTTAAAAAACTGATACCTGAAAATGCCAGACTGAAAAAATGTGCTTGTTTGAAGGATTTAAATCCCAACTACTGGACTGTGAGGTACTTACAGTTGAAAAAAGCCATCATATCAGGAAGCTGAAAGATTTTAGTCAACTCACTGGGACTGCACAGTGAGACACAAATGCCCTAAATACATCTTACAACAAACTGAGAGTGAAAAACCATTCAGCTTTTCCACTCTAGAATTCTCCATGACATCTTCCTGTCAATCTCACAGCACTGTATTCCCCTGGTCACACCAGATACCATGGAGAGATGGCCAACATGACAGAGTTCAGTGCATATGGGCAAGCACATGGCTGCAGGACATTGACTCTGAGCAAGTTGCTGCTTCCAAAATACATCTATGTTGTCTGACAACAATCTATGTGTTCTTTCTACTTGGATATATATGACATATTTACCCTATACTAATGAGGATTGAACAAAAGAGAAAAAAAAATACCTAGGCAGACTCATGGGGGGGCATAGTCCATTTCATAAAATAAAATCTAATACTATATGTCAGCGAAGCATTTCAAAGACGAATTAATTGAGACAAGCTTTCACTGAAAAGCTACTTCTTACTAAAATGTACCATAAGTAGGGAACAAACACATGTTCCATTTCTACCATCAACAGTATGCCAGAACCATAAATGTACTTGATATCCATTTTACAAAATGTAAAGAAGATCATGTTTTAAAATATAAAATCCTCAGTTTTAGTTAATCTCTGTACATGGACACCCAGATTGTTCCAGTGCACTAGAGCTACATACCTCACAGTTACAATTCATACAAACCATGCACTAAAATATCCATGAAAGTATAGGATCAGATTCACAGTTGTTCAGCCATTTATATGTATGCATATGATAAATGACCTCAGATATTACTATTCATTTTATTTTTCTCTTAACACGTTCTGAGACACTCACTTGCGCGACCTTTGTGAATACCACATATACACAAACTATTGGGAATAAGTCTGCTCTTCTGATGTACACTCACTCAAGCGAACATATATCAAAGCAAACCGAAACAGCACATATCACCCCAGTTCTCTGCATTTGTACATTCAAATTGGTATATATTTTCAAAAGCCATAAGGAAGCAATCCACCTAAAACACCTTCCATCCCTCAGCTTTAGTAGTACTGAACTCATCCTGCTTATGTACATTCAAATAGACAAAACATCGATCTCTCCTGCACAGGCCTCAATTGGTCACTTCAGACATGTAAGCGTCCAACTCGGCGTCCAGATGGGATTTGCTGCGGGCCATGTACTCATCCAGCTGGCTGTCCAGTTCTTGCACGCTGACTGATGGCTTGCCGCCCCGTCCACTGCCACCACCACCGCCACGTCCACCACTGCTGTTGCCACGATTGCCTCGACCTTGACCTCTGGCACCACGCCACGTGCCCCTGGTCCCACCGCGCATGCCCCCTCGCTGGTTCTGTGTGTTCTGGCCCGTCATTCTGAAATTAGATGACAGCTGTTAGGTCAGGTGATGTAAATCATCACAGCCTTCAGCCAAAAGGCCATCTGGCACTCGCAGCCACTCAAAGCTAAGCTAAAATGTGCTATTCCTCTAAAATTATATAAGAGCAGTCACATGAAGTCCAAAGAAAATGAACAAAACCACTGAAAAATTCCTGAGGAAAGAGCAAAGTTAATTTAAGTCTGTTAAAATGAAAATTGGCAAATGTAAAACAATATCATTTGTAGATTTACAAATTGGTCAGTCATCCCTGACAACAACGACAACAACAAAATTGTAGGCTATCAAACCTATTCACAGAATTCGGTGGAAACCAAACAGATTGTTCCTTGAATACAGTAAGAAATTTCATGTTCACAACTAACAAGCCAGTTTGAATGAATGCTTGTAATTTTTTGCAGGGTACCCAATTTCTCATCTCCTTTGTCCTTGTTGAAACAATACAGTTAAAACACCTAGAAAATCTCTACAGTTGAAAACACACTTTTACTCTGCCACTTTCAACTATGAAATTCATTTTCTTCCTGCAGCAATTTAAATCAAATATTAGTATATGAAAATGATTGGAAATACAAGACACCAGATGTCATTTCCACACAAATGTCAAACGTCATGCGCCCACCTCAGTTCCATGGCATAGCAAACAGAAGACAATACTATGCCAAAGACAGTCAATGACACTATCCTGTAGCCATGCCAGTTCAATGTGCCCTTACCAAATGCAGACTTTACTGTGGTCTCTCATTCTTGGTTTACTCTATTTATCCCAGCCACTACTCACCATGTTAAAAAGATAAGTGTCGCCCCCCCTCCTCCCCCAAGTTCTGGATCATTCATTTTGTGTGTTATAATAGATATATGAGCATTAAAGTGATAAAAAAAATAACTTACGCCATGTCTATATTTAATTTACACCACTTCTTCATTATTGCTATAAATTCAAAGATTCCAATGGAACGATAATTATAATTTTTCCAGGAAAAAAAAAAAAAAAATGTGAAAAAAAAAATTTGCTGGGTGCTTTTGTGTAGATAAGTTTTTATTCTGACCCTAATATAATTCTGAACATGAGACCAGAAACTGGTTTTACCTCTCCTTAAGAAAAGAAAAATGGAAACAAATTTGACCCGTACCCCAGGGTCCTGAAAATGGAATACTGGGATCAAATTATCAAAACTGATAAGCTATCTCATGTGTGTTTCTGTGCATGAGAACCATTACATAATGACACTAAAAAAAGAAATGCACGAACAGAACTGTGATATCAATTCTATACAATCATAACAGCCTAAATCATCAAATGACTTGTGACATAATTATTTTTTTTCTCAGTATCTCAACAAAAGTGTTGAAAATGACTAATGCCATTATTGTAAAGCACTGATAACATGCATGAAGAGATCAGGAGACAATCCCACAGCTTGACACAGGCATGGGTTATTTCTGAGGACTGGATAAAAAAATACAGATGAAACGGAGAAAACAAAAACAACAAGAAAAGATCAGCGTAGACAATCCTATCAACCCCAGCAAATCAATGTAAGACTAACAAGGTGCAAGTGCAAAAACAAATCAAAATGTGCAGAGACTTCATGAGCTGGGATAGCGAAATCTTCTACTACCCTCCACAAGATCTCAATTGTTCATCAATTCCTTTAATTAAAAGCAAATTAAATCCTTTGTTGTTGCTCATGAGTTGATCACACTATATCCAATAAAAGTACAGGGAAACATTTAAAGATAGCAACTACAAGGTCTGAAGGCAAATATAACAAACTGCTCAGCTCATAAATTCCACCCCATCAATAACAGCACAGTAACTGATCACTCAGCATTCTGAAAACCAGTCTTTGATGTGGTAAAGTTTTTGTTTGTTTTTTTAAATAAAAATTTAAAGTAGGCGTTCTAACAAAATCATACATCACTTAATCTCCATTTTCCCACACAAATTAATAGATGAATAATACAAAATGAGTTTAAATAGTCTGGTTATGAAGATGACAACAAAGTCCAATACAGTCATTGTAACATCATATGGCCAAAGGCTTACATCTCTGTCACAAATATATACATGGTAAAAGCACAGTGTCTGAATTATCTTGCTTTTGAAAGTAAAGGCATCATGATATTGCATGCTTACATTTTCATTGTCCATGATCAAACCGTACTTCAAAATGGTCATGAAAGTGACAGACCAGCCCCTTCCCAATGGATAAAAGAAAAAATCCTTTTGTTTCTATGACAGATCAATAATGACAACTTTTTTCCATTTCTATGTTTGAGATACAGATATGATGAGATAGCCCTATATAAGACTGCGAAGAAATTACAGGATAGACCTTCCTACAATCAACAATATGTAGTCAGATACATTGAGTACATAGAATCATAGATCTGGCTATAAACATCTATATACATAGGCTACCAGTATTTTGTATATATCTGAGCACATATCCCCTCTTTGCTGTCCTAAAGTTCAATATATCTAGAGCATTTTTGGAAGCCAAAGCAGATTTTGGAAAATAAAGAATCCCGCTTCTATCACCCTGAAATGTGTAACTACCCTCGGACCTAAACAACACAATGTCAGACTGTAAGAAATGAAACATAAATGAATCAGGACAACTGCTTTTTTCTCAGTTGCTCAATTACTAATGCATAGATTTCTTAATTTTGTAAGACTTTCTATTTAAAAATTTTGAAATTCCTTGTGGCTTGGCAGTAATAATGGCTGTGGCTTTGTTGCACATCTGTACATGAAACATGTCATGCTATAAGGTACATGGATGTCCTAAACCCTATAACAAAGTGCAACTGTCTGCGACCTTCCTAACCTTTACATTTAATTGACCATAGGAGATAATCTGTCTGATTTCATTCACACATGCCACTGGAAAGGTCTGACTTCAAAATCAAATGCTTCATATACATGGTTTGATAAGACCAGAGAATCCTATGTCAACCATTCAAACATACTTGTCTTAGATGTCAGTGCTAGAAAAAAATGGCATTAGACCCTTGAAAATCAAACTATTCTCAGTGCCAAACTCAGTGCTGCCATATTGAGCCCTGTCCAGTTCAGTTACAAGATACATAAAAAACTTAAGTCTACTATTCTGACAGGACTTTGCCAGTTTCCTCTGATATATGTGGATTTCTTGCTAAACAAAACAAAACAAAACAAAAAAAAAAAATGATTAAAAATAATAATAATAATATGTGCGCTGTGCAATGCCATTACTTTTCGTTTTTGAAAAGAATCTGCAACATCTAGATCTAGTCATAGCTCGCAGGATTGCCAATCCCACCATGGTCGAAACTGGGATTTTTGACAAAGAACAGGGATTTTACATACTAAGAAGAATTCGATGCTAAAACTTGTTTTGCAGTTTCCAAGCAAAGAATTTATGCACAGCAGTTATTTACACATATTTTTTTCAAATTCACATTGAACTTCCCGACTTCAAAGGACAAAAGCCTGACCAGCTGTCTACGGAACCTTTCGATGTGCGGCAAGTTCAATGTCACACAGAGACGAGAACTAGCACAGATTTCTCATCTCCCATCCAAACCCCCTCACCTTAGCATTATATCAAAACCATATTTATATTTTGAAGAAACATTGTGTTCTAATAGGACGGGGGAGAGGGAAGGGGAGATACAGAAACGTTGAAGGAACAAAGATAATGGATTTTACTCTATTTAGAAATGCAGTCCTCACACGATGCGATACCCAAGCCAGAACAATGGGCGTGTATGTAATGTTATGGCCGGTTACTTCATTTCGAGCAGCCAGTGATGGTCAGTGTGCTTCGAGTGTCTAGATCTAGAGCTACCTGTCTAGTACTGTGAGCACTGACTGGGCTTCTGGTACATGTATAACCCAGCTCCCTCTCTAGATTTTTTCACTCCATATGGTGAAAAGTTGGGGGGAGGGGGGATTTTATGCAGTCTTAGTCTATGCAACCGGCCCAGTGTCTCTCGGCAAGAGTACTGCAAAACTCAGTTTCATTGTGATAGCGAATGTAACGGCCCGATCAAAAACGCAGATCTAGGCTACGTTCTGGATGTCACACTCGCAATAAAGCCAAAAATGTTCGTAGTTTTGCTATTTAATTTGTGAGAAACCCGGGATTTTAAGCACTTTTCCACATGCCCGGGATTTTGCTTGAAATCCAGAAAAATCCTGGTTTTTCCGGGAGGGTTGGCAGTTATTAGCCTGGCCCCATGCATTTTTCAAAGATGCTGGTCATGTTATTCATCTCTGCTTGGGGATTCAAGTGTTGACTTTCAACCAACAGCCCTCACACAAACAATTAACTGTATTTCATCAGATACAAGGACTGAGCATTACAAACTTCAATTAGAATGGATCTTGGTCTTCAAACTGAGCTGCCAAGCAATAACCTGGCTCTTTCCTTGTGCATGTGTGAAATTCCATCATACTCTCCCTTTCATGTTCATTGTGCTAGATTTCTATCGACTGAAATCACAATCACAGGCATGATTGGCTGGTTACATCATGTTCCAGTGACATCTTTCAGCCACCCGCAGAGAGCCATTTCATGCTGATCAGCTGGTGGGCTCAGCAAAAGGAAAAAAAAAAGGGGCAGTGACGACCATATAGTTGGGTTTCCAACTAAAGTTGGAATTTTGACATCCCTACTCTCTTCACTCTATACAACTACGATGTTCTCAAAACCAGGCCAGTGTTACGTTAAACACTTTGACTTTCAAAGGTCATCAATGTTTCGCAGATGAGAGGTACATAGATTTCACATTGGTCACGAAGCTTGAGTAATTCTGGAGCTTTGATATGATTGGCCTAATATGCTTGCATGCCCCTTGCTGGATGTGCTAGAGTGTGGGCCAGTCAGAACAAAGAAAGCTGACAAAACAAGTTTATGAATCAGAATCGAAATATTTTTTAAACTAATGTTAACCTAGACTCTGGGAATAGGAGGCTAAAATGCTGGATGAACTAAACAAAACATAAATTTTTAAAATAAATAAATGAGAAAGTACTTATGTCTCGGTGATTCTCCATGCATGTAAGCAATGTAAAACAAAAATCACCTGGTTTGTTAAAGGTTAACAAATGAATAAACAAACAAATCAGAATAAAATAAAAACAACAAAAACAATTAAATTAATAAACAAAACAGCAAAAATTTAGAAACAAAAAAACACACATAAAAAACTTAAATCAAAGAAAAAAACCTCTCTATTCAAATTGAGGTGTGCACGTGTGGAATATTCATGGTCTGATAAGAAGAGGTGAACACTAATCTTGGTATGTGACTGCTTCAACAGTTGGCCACAGCCAAACTAATGCAAACCACCATCCATCACCAAATTAACCATGACTTTCAATGTTTTTCGTTATTGTTTTTACAGTAAAGCTTGCTGTTTAACTCTGTATTCATGAAAACAAAATCTGCTGGGTGGCCAAAGTGCTAACAGATTACCAATATAGAGCTAAAAGATTACTAATATTGAGCCAAGAAGTCAGTAAATGTCGCTCTATTTTCATTAAAAAAAAAAATCCTTCCACAAGATGATTTTGATATTACTGTAGAATTAATAATAAATAAAAAAAAAAGGGAAAGAAGAAGAAGAAAAAAAGAATTTTAAATGTCGATGGACAGACACATAGGGGACAAGGGAGAGCAGGCTGTTAAATCTTGCATATACAAAAAATGCAGAGACAAAAGTGTTTAAGAAACCAGTTACCACAAACTGCCACCATTGTGAGAGGAAATGAAGACAACCTGGTAAAGAACACACAAGCAGGTCAGTGGGACATTATGCCGTGCGCTATGCGTCCTAGATGGCAAATCAAACTAAATAAGCATTCAGCATGGGAAAATTCTGGCATCTCATGCTCCTGACCTGTCTGGGCGACCCCGCCCACCACCTTGGCCACCACGCCTGCGGAAATCTCCAGGTCTTGAATTCTCATCGAACCTGGCAACAATGTACGATATCATAACGTGTACAAGTCACACAAGCTTTCTGCCAGTGGCATACTTGAAGCCAGTTGGTGGTACGTGTATATGTTTACCTTATCATCCGTTCTACTGTGACTGGATCTATCAATAAAGATGTTACAGACAGTGACAGCACTGACTGATGCTCTGATAATTCAAATGGTCACATTCCTCTCCTATGACCACATGTCAGCTGGCTGGTGTAAAATATTCTATGTAAAGAGTTGTGGGTGTCAGTGGAAGGGCAATGACTCTAGTTTACTTTGAGATGAAAAAACTATTTAACATCTCTTCTGTGCCCGCCCGCTCAAAGTTAACTCCTGTGAATCTATGATTGGTAAAATCCGATTTTCTCAGCTAACTCAGCTTGATGACCAACCAATTTTCCCTTGACAAAGTTACTGAATGTCAAATTTATATCTCTTGTCATGCACCAATGACAAATCTGCTGATCCTACACTCTGATTAGTGCTGAAACCATATTGTCACTCTAGATATCATTTCTTCTTTTCATCTTTATCTTAAACTGTTACAGGTATATTTATGAAAGGATCTAATGTTACATACTTATATCTGGATATTGAGCCTATCCATTCAAAATATGGCACTCAGATGTGCATATTAACATTAACAAATCTAAATTTTTCAAACTGTTACAAGGACAAATCTGAATGAATGACTGATCATTTCACTAAAAGTACTGGATCAGCATTCTCTCCTAGCTAGGAAAGGAAAGTAAAATACATGTAACTGATAGAAGAAAAAAAAAAAAAAGAAAAAAAACAAAAAGAAAAGCATTTTAAATTTAACTCACTAAAGACTGAGCTTGTTTTGAGTTTGGATATACTGAAGATTGGCATTTTCAGAGGAATTTCAAAAATTAATAAACACACTTGTCATAGTTCCATCAACCATTTTAACACATATGACAGTACTAAATCAACACAGTCTGATACAGAAAACAGAAATGGATTACGTCACATAGTTATTTTTTAATGATATTTAAACAAATGGGGTCAGATTTTGAGTTTCCTGAGAATTTGGGGAAAATATTGGAAAATGTAGATCTAGATCTAGCTGAGTTGTCCAATAGTCGGACAGCGACGGTTTCTACATCTCTGCCTGCTGTGCAGAAGAAAAGTTTCTCTAGATGTAGAGGCACTAGATATAGACAAGGAACATGCTGGTGCTTTGCCTTTACCCTTCTTAATGCTACGCCCAGGATCAACTCAACTACTGTTTTCCTTCCCTACTTTCACTTTGAAGTGACTTTCCTTGTTCTTCAAAAACTCAAAAAGTTACCAACCGGCTTCCGCCAAACTCGGTATAAAACAAACGGTGACTCTACGGTAAGAGATGGTTCCCGGGGCATTTGTGGGAAATGGGTCAGCATGAAAAAATTATAAAGTCAATCCCGCACAGGGTGCACGAAACGTCTCAATTGAGCACCAGATCATCCCGCATATGTTGCAGGAAACGCCGTCAGCACACTTTCAGGTTGTTATCCTCAGTTTTTCTCACAGTGGATTATGGACAGTTTAGAGCTGAAATTCAGCCATCCACCCAAATTCCCAGAAGTAAAAATCTTCAAGTCAAAACCTAAAACACAGCCAATAGCACTCGCAAAAACAAAAATCTCTAGACAAATGTTTTATAGAAGCAGGGTTCACACTCCTTAGATGTCTTAAAATATACGGAATTTTCAAAGACTGCAGCTTTTATAATATGAACTTCATTGAGCCGAATATCATCGAATAGATTAAGTCACTGACATTCTAAAAAGACTGCTAAAAACTCATTATATCACCACTACTGAGCTTACTACAAAGAGGTCAAATAACTGTAGCTTTCATGGAAAGCTAGGAAAAATGCGCCTTCAATTGCATTTGGCATGATGTATGTCAAAGCGAGCATTATAAAAACATAATGCATACATATACAATGAAAAGTTCAAAATCTCACTGCTACTCAGAATGGGAGACCACTGTGACAGAAAAAGATAAATATAAATGTTCTGATTGAAAACATTGGGTGGCTTTCAAATAGCCACCAAAGGCAATACTGTTGTCTTTTTTTTTTTCCTAAGGGATATCGACATGGATTGAGTTCTAAATCTATATTTGCATATGCTCTATGGAATGAGCTGAATAAACATAGAGAAGTTTGTAGTGCGCAGCCTAACTCATGTAATTTATTCTTTAAATTTTTCCTTTTTTTTCCCAATGCAATCTGTATTGTAGAAACAGAAATGGCTGACCACCTGTTAGAAAGTCAACGGATGACCACAGACAGATGGGTGGGAAGCAAAGTTGTCAACAATGGCCAGAAGTAGGTTTTTGAACTGAAGCCCGGGGTTTTACATTCTTTCATGCAGAAATGAGATAGTATGCCTCTCTGTCAGTTGGGAGACTACTCAATGTTATCCTGACAAAATGATTTCAATGAAATAAAGAAAGAAAGACAGAAAAATTACAATTTTCAGAAGTTTTGATCCGAAAACTGAGACTCAGGAATTTGTGCAAGACTACGGACAAGAGTAAATTTTTGGTAGGCTTTTCGTAAGAAGAACTCTGCTGTAATGATGGCTTATTGCATTTTCTTCAAGTTATTCTCTTGATCTATAGGATACATGTATTTCTCTGATCAGACAAAAGAAAGTATGTCGAGAGTTCAGGAAGACAATGTGTAATTTAGATTGTGGTATTTTATCTCAAATCCCCATCCCACCATTTATAACAATTTCCTCCCATCCCAATACCACAAACATTACATAAAAAACCCAATGTTATTATGACTCACCTGTTGTACGTTCCTCTGCCCCTGGCTCTGAATGCTCCCCTGCCTCGAGGCCCTCCTGCAACACACACATATCAGATACAAGACATATTTATGATACATAATGTGACATGCGCTTGAAAGAAAAGAAATACCCCGGCACTATGAAGTTGTGTTTTCATAGAGTCGAAAACAGGTGATTTTCTTGAAATACTAAAAAAAAAAAAAAAAAAAGGGATGCTTTCTTGAAAAATCAACTAACAATGAACATCTCTTGATCTATGATGTAGGCAACTTTCTAAACAAGTCACTTCCATTTGATGTGAAAATAAACAGGGCGCATTCAGTTCATGAGCCAGCATTCACTTCAAAGTCTGCTGCTTATCAGTGACCAAACGGCATCTGAACTAGAAGTGACACAATATAGTATAAAAAAAATAGCATCATGACATCATGGCATACAAAACTTGTTCATAGAA
>JBCEWB010098098.1:0-12228 GCA_039654565.1 Peronia peronii
TGCTTGATCCGAATTGTACGTTCGATAGTATGACGCGTTCAAAACACGTTTTCTTTGAGTGACATTCAGTTTAATCAACCAAAATATCAACGTCGAGGTGCGCACGCCTGAAGTAGCAGGGCTATCTGTACTATAAATCCCGGGGGTTCTCTTCTAGTCTATACTATAAAATTGCAAGAAAACCGACAATAGGCTTATAGACTCGAAAACTGCTGAACGGCTCCATATAAAATTTGGCACACAACATTGTTGCATATGGATCTGTGTTTCTACTTACATAAAGCCGAAGAAAGCTTACTATGTTTGACGTTATTCTAAAAAGGCGATAATAATTGAATAACAAACGCGCGAGGGTGCTTGATCCGAATTGTAAGTTCAATAAAGTGACGCGTTCAAACACCAAACACATTTTCTTTGAGTACCATTCAGTTTAATCATCCAAAATGCCAACATCGAAGTGCGCATGCTTGCCATACACTTGAAAGTCGCAAGGCAGTATCCGTTTGACCTATATATATATTATTTTTAAAATCTCCCACAAAGGCCGTGGGTTCTGTTCTAGAATTGATCCATCTGAAATTTGGCATACAACATTGTTGCATATGGATCTGTGTTTCTAAGTACATAAACCCGAAAACAGCTTATTATTTTTTACATTAAACAAACTCGCGAGAGTGCTTGATCCGAATTATACGTGCGATAGTATGACGTGTTCAAAGTCGTTTTCTTTGAGTAGCATTCAGTTCAATAAACCAAAATATCAGCATCGAGGTGCGCTCGCTTGCCATGTTATAGATATCTATATTATAAAATTGCAAGAAAACCTACAATAGGCTTATGGACTCGAAAACTGCTGAATGATCCATCTGAAATTTGGCACACAACGTTGTAGCATATGGATTTGTGTTTTTATGTATATATTATTATCTTTGACGTTATTCTAAAAATGCGATAATTATTGAATAATAAACTCGCGAGGGTGCGTGATCCGAATTGTATTTTCGATAGTATGACGCGTTCAAAAGACGTTTTCTTTGAGAAATCTCAGTTTAATCAGCCAAAATACATGTATCAGCATCGAGATGCTCATGCTTGCCATACACTTGAAGTCACAAGACTATATTTTAAAACATCTCCCATGGAGGCCGTGGGTTCTCTTCTAGTTCTCGAAAAAAAGGGAGCGGAAGAGGACGTAGAAACGTCATAATTAATGGATCCATACCGACAAGACCGGACACTCCCTTCTTTACATTTCCAAAATGTGTGCGTGCACAGCCACGCCCCCTCCTGGCGTGTACACACTCTTCTTCACGTCATTAAAAAATGGGTGTTGTGCCGCTTGCAGTACTAGTTTTGTATTCAAGATCTGGATCACTGTGTGCTCTACCTCATTTTACAAAAAAATGTCTTAAAATTAAGACGACTGTCCACCGGCAGCTTAACAAATGCATCAAAAAAGTTGAAAAACAATCGAGGAACTTGGAATAGAGTTAATAAAGTATGCTAATATCGCTAGCCAAATTTTCGAGCCCGCTTGGCTCTTCGTCGGGACACTAATCTGTGTGCTCTGCCTCATTTTTTTTTTTGGATCTTTTTGGGAAAACGAAAAAAATGCATGCAAATGGTTCTTGAATTTGTGTAACCAATGCCTGCACGCCACTGCCCTCCTCTTTTTGGTTTCATGATTGCCGCCATTGTTGTTTACCGACTATACACTCTCGACGCTTGGGGGCGCTGCATGTCACGGTAGACACAAAATTGGCCTAGTATTCCGTCTTATCTTTATAGCGTCTGTCTATTTTAAAACAAATACTACAACAAAGCACATAAAAGGTTGATGGATTCGAAAACTGCCGAATGTATCCATCTGAAATCTGGCACACAGATGTTGCATGTGTTTCTACTTATATAAATCCGAATGAAAGCGTATTATGTTTGATATTATTCTAAAAAGCGATAATAATTGAAGAGTGAATTCACCAGGGTGTTTGATCCGATCTGGAATTGTACGTTCGACAAAATGACCAATATATTATGTAATTGTTCTTTCGCTTCCGCTCGCAGACCATCCAAAACAACACATGTGCTTTTCTAGAGTAACCTTCATATTATAAGCACTGTAACGAATCATGATTATACATGTTGGGTACACGCGAGTGTGTGCTGTGAGCGATATTTAGCGGATCGTCATTGTATACACTGGGCCCATGCAAGTGTGTGTTGTGAGCGTACGTATACTGGTGGCTCGTGGAGATACTGGGTCACCGAGCGTGTCTGAGATGCTCCCTAAGCATTTAGTACAGGATGGTTCTAGTCAGATCTCGTGTGTTTATTACGTCACGTGTGTGCGCACTACGTCACGGTTTTTGTGACGAGGACAGCGCTGAGAGTTTGTACTATGTTCAAGATACTTCGAGATTGTGAGAACTTATAGCATCGGGAGAGTTCAAGCCGGGCTGGTGTCTATATACGGGCTCAGCCAGAGAAAGTGCGAGAGGAGAAAGAGAAGTGGGATGCAGTGAGAGCCGCGTGCATCGGAGTTAGACAGCTGCCCTGAAGTTTGTATTGTTACCAAGCATCTGCAATAAATTCTGCATCATTTCGACGTCGAGGATTCCTGTTCTTATTTCTCCATTACTGTGTGCGTCTCGTCCGCATTCACTGCCTGATCACCACTTACAACGTCACAACTAACACCCATTCACATTCAAAGTTCGTGACAATCACCCAAAATGCCAACATCGAGGTGCGCACGCTTGTTAATACACGTTGCGTCACAGGGCAGTATCGATTTGACCTATATTTTATAATATCTGCAGGAATGCTGTGAGGTCTCCACTAGTCTATACTATAAATCTGCGACGAAAGCGCTAAAAGGCTTATGGACTCGAAAATTGCCGAATGTATTTATGTGAAACACAAAATTGTTGCTTTGAAGATCTCTGTTTTTCCTTTCATAAACCAGAGAATAGCTTGTCATGTTTGACATTGTCCTAAAATAGGCGATAATATTGAATAATAGAGTCGCGAGGATGTTCGACCCGAATTGTACATTTGATAGAATGACGTATTTTGTTATTGTTCTTATGTTTTCGCTCGCAGAGTATCGAAAAACACCAAACACGATTTTTTTTTTGTTCTTTTAAAAGTAACATTCAGTTTAATCATCCAAAATACCAACATCGAGATGCATACGCTTACCATACACTTTGAGTGGCAGGGCAATATCGGTTTGACCTAAGTTATATCATTATAATTTTAAAAATCTCCCAAAAGGCCATGGATTAAACAAAAAAACAAAACTTTAGAAACATGGAGTGGATACGAAGTTCATAACTAAAACTCTTCGTTAGGAGTTACAGACTTAGATAAATTTAAAGCTTGTTGAATCTAGAAATAATAACAGTAGTGAGTAGTGTTGGGGATTTAAATACGGAGAAAACAAGAAGGCAAGAAAGTGAGAAGGAAGAAAAGAAAAGCAATCAAGTGAGAAAGAAGAAAAGAAAACAATAATGGATGACCTAAAACAGAAGAGCTAGGGACCACCGAGCCCAGCTTAAGCCAGCTGAATCTTTTTCATTTTAATATAACCCATTCTAGTACTGAAAGATTCAAAGACTGCCACAATTTAAATTAACACATTTATCTTGGATTTAAGAGTTAGGCTTGACGATCTGTTATTCATGTCCACATTAATGGATATTCTATTGTAGGTTTATGGCCTTTAGAGATAAGAGATGATTGGAGAAGTATGTGGACATAAACAAGAAGAGAGCGGGAAGAAGGAAAAAAATGTAGTCAGATTGAACCTTTACCATCTCCGTTGAAAAGTGCATATGATTTTGTTCAGTAGCAAGATGTCCCATCTTTTTCCTCCATGTTGATTCTTTGCAATCTAAATTCTCACGGACTTACGGAGTGGGCAGCCCTTATGTTTTTTAGATACAGATTTTTACTAAGGACTGAAGTTACAAAATTTAGAAAGTATTCTGCCATGAATAATTCACATGTATCCAGCACAAAAACTATCATAGAAACAAGCCTTCTCTGCCTAAACAACCAACGAAGAAACAAACACATACACATACAGAACACACAAAAAAAGCAACAACAATAACAACCAAAAACGCAAAGCAAAACAAAACAAAACAAAAGCGCAAATTACCATCTCAAATTGCTTTCACTGCAATGTGAAAAACCGATCAGAATGAACATTCTTTTTCTCATCCTTCTTGATCTTTTCATGTCTATCTCTAGATAGACACTGACACTGACAGCCACCAAAGAAAATGTTTCTCTCCTGACAAAAGAACAAAACTGAGGAAAGAGATGACAAGAAGAGACAGAAAAAATAAAGTTTGGTCGAAGAGATATTACAGCAGGTGCACACTCTTCAAAATGATCTGTAACAATGGAACTTTGACCTAGAGGTCCTACTATAGACTGGAAATGAAATGAAAGCAGTTAAAGTAAAATGTCAAATGGCAATGCCTATTTCGCTATTTCTTTACATTTTTATTGTGTCTAAGTTATACAAGTGTGTACGCAAGCATTTACACCTACCATACTAAACACCAAAAGAAATTGGGATCTTGTTTGGTAATAACAAACCATTTTTAGGTCCATCTTGTTTTCTTCCTTTACACATGTGTTTACAGTAGCGCCTCAATTATTTTCTACTCATGCAATAGTCATTTACAGCTAAAGTGAAATTACTTTGTTCTATTTCTTCCATGTCTCTCTTGTTTTAAATCGCCTTTGTTTTCTTTCTTACTTCCTTGCCTTCCTTCTTTTGACTGATTCACTGATGAGCATCAGGCCTAACCTATGATGAATTTCAGTAGGCCTTCCTTTAGTTCTCTTTTAGAATCTTGGACGCTCCATGGGTGACATCCCTTTTCTTCCTCATTGCTCCTGTCTTCTGTCCCTCTGTCGTTCGTCTCTTCTTCTCGATGTATAAACGTATCTTAAGGTATTTTGTACAATATAGCCTGATCGTGCTGATGTGCCGTTAAACCTCAATACAAACAAACAAAACAAACAGGTCTCTTTTTGCTTCAATTGTTGACATTTATTTATTTATTTATTTTCCCGTTTAATCATAAACATTACTTTATTATTTGAAGGGCATCAAGATTCAGTAGGCTCTAAATGTATTAGCTCTGTCACTGACAGCGAAGCTTAAGTCTTAAGTTTCTTACCCATCCCATTTGCATCTACAGACAGAAGGTTAGCCGAGCTGTTGTGCATGTGTATGACGTCATACCGCACGAACTATAGGGTTAGGGCTAGGATTAGGGTGTATATGATAATAATAACTTATTTAGATCGATCTAAATCTAGATCGTTGCATTGAAAAAAAAAATGTCATGTTTGACCCGGTTTCCCCATGTAAACACACCTGATTGCCATTTTCGCACATGCGCATTAGGCCGGCTGACCTTCTGTCTGTAGACGCATGTACCCATCCACCGGTTTTAGCGGCGCTTCTTTCCAGAGTCCGGTCAACTCCCATAGTTTGAGCTCAATTCGGTCTATGGAAGGTAAGAGCTGGTCGCGAACGCGCCGGGTCTAGATCTAGGTATACATGTATATTGTATGTCTATGGTCTAGACTGAATCAGCACAATATGACAATATATAACTGTCTGCTTGCTCAGCAATGCTGTGAAGACTAATGGCGGATCCAAAAGGAACCAATGAATTTGTAATTTCAAACACTTGTAATTACTGGATGAAATATAAGCCCATTTCGTCCAGATTGTGAACGGGCAACAGCTTCTCTCTCATCTAAACAACCAAAATTCTCTTCGACGAGCCATTCACAATTTATCTTAAGTTCTACGATAAAAAATAAATCATTGTTTAAGTCCAAGTGGTCCTTTCCCAGCATTTACAAATAAGAATATCTGTCACAAATTTTCACATATCAAAGGTTTATAATTGTGGTTTCAACCGATAGATCTATAGGGCAGAAAATACAATACCGTCAAGTTTAAGTCACAACAGAAATATGGTCTCCAAATGTGTTATAATTTCATACGGAATGAATCAGTTAATTCCAAGCTTATCACTGAATGAGATACCACATAGTGCTTGCTATTCCACTTTGGCAACTGTAGTTGTTATTGTGCCCAAGTGCTTGGTGGTGTCGAGTCTGGCACTTTTGGGTTGTGCGCGGGCGTCATGTTAAAGAAATCACATTGTCACGAACTTTGAATGTGACTGGGTGTTATTTGCGACGTTGTAAGTGGTAATCAGGTGGTGAATGCGGACGAGACGCACACAAGAACAGAGAAATAAGAACAGTGTCCTCGACGTCGAAATGGTGCAGAGTTTATTGAAGGTGCTTGGTAACAATACAAACTTCAGGGCAGCTGTCTAACTCTGATGCATACGGCACTCAGTGCATTGCACTTTCTCTCCCTTTCCTCTCGGGCTGAGCCCTTACATAGACACCAGTCCTCATTACCACTATCTCTACACATAAAACCGTGATGTAGTGCGCATACGTGGCGTACTTCAGACACACAAGATCTGACTAAAACCCATCCCGTACAAAGTGCTTAGAGAGTATCTCAGACACGTTCGGTGACTCAGTATTCCCACGGGCCAGCATACGTACACTCACAACACACATTTGCTTAGGCCCAGTATATACAGTTACGATCTGCTAAACATCGCTCACAACACACACTCGCGTGTACCCAACATGTATAATCATGATTCGTTACACATAATGCAGTTTATGCTCTCAGGTGATGCAATATGAAGACCATATTCCTTAAGTGTATGCTGGCTTGGAAAAGACTTCTCGTGCAGTGCACAGTATGATTAGAAACAAAGGAACCTTTCATTACTACCTCACGTGAGCAGCACCAAATTCGGGACAATTCATTATGAGTTATGGCCATGGAAATAATATGTAATAATTGTGGTTTGTTTGTTTGCCTCTTCTTTTCTTCTCTCCTCTCCTACTGCCCCTTCAGAGGTGACCTTGGACCAAAGCTGTACGTCGTTCACATACCTCCATATACCTATACTTCCATGAAGAACACTGGAACACATATACCACACAAAATCGCGCACAGACGGATACAACTATAGCCATACACACATGCACACACAGCTACACACCCGAAAACACATATGCAATACATACACGCAAATACACACACATAGATATACAGATGCAATTTTATAGCCAGATTCTGAGATATAGCCCTTAGAACTTGCCCTACAGAAGTAGAATAAGTTGCTTAGGATTGCTTTGTTTGACAACTGATATTGGCATGGGTCAAGATGTAACTTTATTGTACACTGGACAGCTGAGTCAAGATGAGACATATCAACAAGTTACAAAGTGATATAAAAATGGGCTAGGGTTGCAGTCCCAGGGTCTAGCATGTGATCTAGAAATTTAAGTTAAAAGTTTGGACTAGGATTGTGCTCTTAGTGCTCTACTTGTGCTTTTGGAGGATGGATGATCTTGCAGCCACAGAGATGATCTTTCGACAGGTATACAGGGTCTGGCACGAGGGTTGTAATTTCATAACTGGGGCTTGGATCTTGAGACTGTTTTTTTTTTACAAAAATGCCCTGATCGATTTTTTGTTTGTTTGTCTTTTGTTTTTGTTGCTGTTTACGTTAAACAAAAATCACTTGTAGGGGTTCCTCATAAGAAAATGCACTAGTAAAATAAATCAATGTATTTTCATTAAATCATCCTTTAATTTCAAATTAAGAAACTGCAGGGAACAAAGTGATGATACGACAAAGCTGTCACAAATTTCTTTACTCTCTTAAGGCCGATGTTGCAATGAAAAGCGACAACATTCTGAAAGTGGCCCAAATAATGGTAGGCTGTATATTTGAAATGATATAAGTATGTTTTTGTTTTCTTGTTGTTGTTGTTGTTGTTTTTCCGATCACAATTTAAAAAAAAAAGAGGAACGATTCACATTTCAAAGTGCTATAGAAGGCTTCACTCTGTTCTTGATACCACCAGTAGTTCCGCATCGGACTCATGAACCTGAACAAAAAAGATCTCCACCGACAATGATCTTGGAACCAGAGTGTTAATATCCTGGTTTGACCAAATTTTACAGTATTTGCACTAACATTATGGCCGCACGATAGTTAACATCCTGACAGAAGACCTTCCTCTAGAGTTAGGTCATGACATTGCTGGCCTCGTCGATCTCTTTCATCTTGACCTTTATCTTGACTCTCTTAGTCTCGGGCTCAATAAATCGGCTGGACGTGTCCACATTGGTGCCCTTGGCTCCTCTGGTCGATGGAGTGACCACTGCCGTGTTTGCATCTGATCCCTCCTTGAGACTGTCTGATTGCAAGTGTGGCATGTGCTTGGCGCGGTAAGAATTACTAACAGTCTGGATGAAGACATAGAGAGCCCCGCATAGGACGGTCACAGCTGCCACTATACCAGATATGACAATGCCACCGTAGTGGCGTTTGGCATCCGATTTTTTAGCCTCTTTCTCTGCCACTATTGACATTCGTGAAACACCGGGCGCTGCCAGTCCGTGATTTTGCTTTAGGATACTACTAGAGATGTCCTCGTCCAAAAGTCTATCACCGTCATTATCCACCCCGTCAGCAAACTCCTCATCGAACAGGCCGTCACAATCGTTGTCGACACCATCGTCGACTGACAACCTGGTTTTCTTACACATCATTCTCTCCTTGTAAACGTTCCTGAAGGCCCTCCCCGCCGAGTGGATGAGGGCCCAATCGGGACTGATGTCGGTGATGTAGGCGCTAAATCTGGATTTGTTCACGTGATGCAAGATATAACCATGGCGGCTGCTCGTCTTAGACATGGTCAGAGTCAGCCAGACAAACATGCCGAGTTCCTGTCGGGGAGTGTCGCCTGGAACCTTCTGATTGTTGATTCTCAAACCAGACTCGTGATGGATGAAAGCGAACAGGTGAATCTGGAACTCGTCCTTATCGGCTTTCTTACGCAGCAGGCTAGTCCTGACAAAGTAGTGAAAGTACCAGTTTTCTACAGGTGGTACCAGGTAAAGGGCCCCACGATCCCCGATTCTTGGATAGATGGGCCACATAAGGGCCACCTTAGCCGGGGCCGTTACATCAATAATGAAGAGTTCATTTGAGCCCAAGGAGAACTCGGAAAACGCCAGCGGTGTATCGGGAAGAACTCGTTGCAGTCTCGTTTTCTTTGTGATCAGCGTGATGGCTACATTGCCGGAGGCAAGCACTCGCAGTCCGTAGCTCATGTTGACTGAAGGAGTCCCGGCCAGGAATCTGTAGCCCATTGTACCATTGTGCGCCACCATCTCCTCCATATGGCTCCCCCGGCCATCCCTGCTCACTGCTGTATAGCAATTGCCGGCTATAAGACCAAAGGGCATGTCACTTACAGCCTGATATCCTGTGAAATCTGAGAGATCAGACTGTCCCGTTCTTGAACAGAGATGGGCCTGGTAAGCTTCGAAATCGTGTCGGAAGAAGACCTGTATTTGACCTGTTTGTGAATCAATATCCATCGATAGATCAACTTGTGTGTGGGAACCCTTCTCTATGCTCCATTCTCGCTGTGCGGAGACGTCCCTAGCCGGACTGATATACACGAAAGTATTTCCGTGAACAACTAGCAAGTGGAAGATGGAGCCGCCGGGCATAGTGATGATGTTGTAGCTGGTGCCGAAGTTCTCTATAGGCACGGCTAGAATGGTGTCCAGATCGGCGCCGATATTGGTGGCGAAGACAGCGATGGGCACCTGGGAACTGACCAACAAAACACCAGGCAAAAGACCCACGTCCTGAAACCTCAGGTACTGGTCAGTCAGCCAGAGCGAGGCAGATCCAGCGGCTGTCAGGTGCAGACTGTGGTTGTTCCCAAAGGGTCTGGAGTCTAACAAGATGGTAGCCAGGACCGTTGTCTCATGATCTGTGGGGTTGCACATGTCCACAAGCCAAGTGGGGGAAGTGGGGGGATGGACGGTGGGGAGATTTCTCAACAAGCCCAACACAAAGCTGATCCCGTAATGGCTCTGGCTTAGCGCGTGTCCGTCAGTTCCAGACAGACAGACGATGATGACCAGCATGGACATGAATCGATTGGTCATTTTTTTTTTTTTTTTGGTCAACTGGGAGGACAGCACTGTCAAAATCCACTGGCTACAGAAGTAAAACCTCCGTGGTTACGAATATGAACTGTCCAAAAGTAAATGTATATGGTGAAAACTCCAATGCGGTCATATATTTCGCCCATATGGCTTGTTCAAAAATTTTGTGGCACCCCAATATACACTATGATAAACCCAATAAAAATACAACCGCATAATATGAATACTCCGATGTACAGACTGGACTTGTGAATCAGATTTTGACTCCACTAGATCAGCTTGATAATTTAACTAAAATTAAACAGCACCGAATTATGACAAGGGTTCTCTGAAATGTTAAGACCCACTGATAATACTCATTAATTTATACGCAATCCATGAAAGGAAGGACAGATCACACTGTACATAATGAGGACGTCAAGGAGGATAATATTTGAGCTTGGGTTTTCCCGTTAGTGTAGTAGTATTGGTGAGTAAAAAAGAGCGAAGAAGGAAGTAAATAAATAAATACGTTAAAAATAGATAAATACATAAAAAATGAACGAATAGATTTTAAAAAAACACACATAATGAATAAATAAAAGATAAATATATAAATAAACTAATACATAAAACATCAATAAATGAATAAATAAATGATAAATAAATGATGAGTGAATGCATAAATAAATGAATTATTAATAAAAAGCACACACACACGCACACAAAAACAGGTATATATAGAGAGATATATTTCTACCTGCTCAACACATTCATCTTTAATTTCAATAGGTAAATTGAAATTTTGTTGTTGTTTTTTTTAAGTCAACAATTAGGTCTTTCGTTTTATTGGTATTGTGATGAAGAATATAGTCCTCACACTACTTAACACACTTTTCTGTAGCATCTTTATATGTCTGAATATCAGCTGATGTTGAATTCAAACCTTAAACAGTGGTGTCGTCAACAAATTTAATGACAGGAAAATTCTTCTGCTCGTTGGCACAGTCATTTGTGGAGATGGTAAAGAGGGCAGGGGAGAGGCAACCTTGGGATGCCCCAGTATTGGGACGATACGACTGTTGATCATGCAGCTGTTGTGGTACCCACTTTTAATTTAGCACACTGAGGACGATGTGTCAAACAAGTCTAGGATCCAACAGTAAGATAACTTTGCCAGTATAATAATAAAGTTTTAATTTTTGTTTTGGAGACGAGATGTCGTCACTCGATATTCAGAAAGAACCGCAACTGAGACGGAATGGAGACGGGTTACCGCTCTTTTCTTGGTGATGTATTTCAATTTGCTCAAGCGAAACATTATTGTAAACAGTATGAGCATCAAGTAGTGCTACTTTAACGCAGGCGTAAATACTTATCTATCACTACGAAAATATGCGATGGCGCCAGAGTGGTTACCTCACGTTTTTCTACCGTCTCACCATTTTCTCTCGTGAAAAAAAGTTCACGAGACCATTTTACGGCTGCAGTAAAACGTCCCGTCTTTCTCTACTGAAATCCACAGAAAATCACAGACTCATGTAAGAGATTAATTGAAAAGGTGCAAACCCACACACAAGACAAACAACAATTATTGCAACAGAGTGTATTTGAACAAGCAATAGGTTGAGATTGAGGGAAAACTGAATTTGGATTGTAAGTGACATTGTTTGTAATACATTTTTGTTTATCTGTTCACTTTCCCGCACGCTTTCTTTCACTCTCTCTCTATCTCGTCCCATTTCTCTGTCTCTCTCTATCTTTCTCTCTCTCTTTCTCTCTCTCTCTTCACATCTTGATCTTTAATTTTGAAGCAGCACTGTGTTTATATGTCTCTTATTTTATCAAGGTTGCAAGATTTAATTTGAATTCCTTAATCACAGACAGCAATTTCCCTTTGTATCTTTATCTGAATATTCTGTCTCTCCTCTTATTTGTTCATTTCCTATCTTTCTACCTATCAATTGAAAAATTGTCATCTGTCTATCTATTTATCTGTCTGTCTGTCTCTCTGCCTGTCTATTATCTGTCTGTCTGTCTGTCTACCTGACCATCCATCCATCCATCCATCCATCCATCCATCCATCCATCCTCCATCTATCTATCTGTCTGTCTATCTATCTATCTATCTATCT